>VDFB02296693.1:0-24725 GCA_007258455.2 Sequoia sempervirens | reverse complement strand
CAAATATAAATAAATCCTGGTTATTAAAGCCTAGACTCTCTGCCAAGAAGATGCCAAAAAATTTGTTCAGGACTGATTTCAAGAAGGAAGAACATGGAGACATGGTCCTGTTGCTAAACAGAATGGTTGGTAATCCCCAGGGCGCACTCTTTGAGACTTGGATGTATTATTTCATTGATGAAATAACTTTCGGAGTGAAAATGTTCAATTGGTCAAGGCTGATCAGTGATAGTCTTCATGAGCAACTGGTCAATGAGTTCTTATGTCATATATCTACTTGCTAGAACATACAAGTATGCTGGCCTAATCTGCAAAGGTGTAGTTGGCAATGGTGAAGGGGAACTTAGGGTTTATGATTGCTATCCTTAGCTGCAATTAAGTGAAAAGTCACACTTTAGACGGGTGCATGATGCCTTTCTCATGTATATTACCAGAACACTCCAGGGAGGAATGCATCAAAGACTTACCCGTGAGGCCAAAAGTTTAATTAGCAAATATGGATCCTGGTTTATCCAGTTTCCTAGATTTACATATATCAAAATTCAAGGATTCACCGGTTCACCGTACAAGTTGCCAATCTATCCTACCAACAGAATGGTACTGCTGGAAGTTTTAAGACAACTGGAAACCTATCAAATATCCAAAGGTCAAAGTAGAAGGCAACCATTACTTTTCCAATTTTTATTGGGAACATGGTAGAATCCTGTCCATTAGCTCAAGCAGTAGAATCAACTAGATTGGAAATCTAGTGGTACCCATTCGCTCCCTATAAGTCCAGAAATAATTTTGATCCACTTTGTCATATTGGAGTTGTGGATGGAAAGAAATATAAGCATAGAGTTGATTTGGAGGAATTTTGGGCGAATGCCAATGATGAATTTGAAGTGAGGAAAAGATTATGGTCAAGGCTGCCATTGGACATGATTAGGGTAACAAAGCTTTTTCAGGTACCTGATCAGCTTGAGGATGATGGAGTGCATTTATAGCTAGGCTTTGATGAAACAATGCCACTTCCTCCTGTAAGATGGTATGAGCCGTAGCTAAGTGACTTATCAACTTTCATGAGGCCTGTGTTCAAATATTCACGATGGTGGGTAGACCAGCAAGTCCAAATCTTACGCCAAAGGAATGTGCCTTTCACATATGACTTGATGGGTGACACAGAGTCTTGTTCTTCAAATGCTGGCGCCTCTCAAGGAGTGACTGCCAATCCAAAGAAACGAAAAGAAATAGTAGATGATTCCACAAGGCAGAACAAAAAGAGGGCAACAGATGAGATGCGTGCTCAAAAGAAGCAACAATCTAAAGCCCTTCAGTCTACGACTTCCAGAAATGTAGATGAAATATTGATTATGGAGAAGGAATCTTGGGGACAAATAAAGTTTCCTTCACCAGTTCGAGAGAAGAATGTTGAGCTAGTGCAAATGGAAGAAGATGATCATCACTCTCCTACAGGCATGGAGATTCTCGACTTTGATAATGATATGAATATTATGGGAGAAGATTTCCAAGAAGGAATGATATCAACTCTAAAAGGAATTCATGAAGTTCCTTCTGTTCAGGACATTCAAAATATTCGGGACATTCAAAACATTCAAAATATTCAAGATATCTAGGATAATCAGGAAGATGGAATTGAACAACCAACAATTCCTGATTAGTTAAAAGAAAGTTTAAAAATTAAGGTACCAGCAGAGATACAGGAAGAGGATGATACTGCAGATTTCTTGACTAGGCTTGAGCAGACTGTCACAACGAAGTTAGCCAAGAAATTTTCTACAATTCAAAGAGATGAAGCTGGTAACCGAACAGTGCATATTGCAGTACCAACAGTTGAAAAAACATAGGATGAAATTGCTCCAAATGAATATGCCATCATAGCTATTGATATTGGTCCTACAACAAAGAGGCAAGAAGTTGAGGACTTAGATAATTTTTTTGCCACAATTAAATCTAAGCTGGATAAGGAAGTGGCGAAAAAGAAAGAATATAAAAAAGAGATTGAGTGTTTGAAAGAGTACATCCGGCATTTGACAAAGCCACTCAATCAAGGTGACCAATCAGCCCCTCCACTTCCAAGTTCTTTACAAGAGCTTGTTAAGAATTTCGAGGAAGAAATAAGTATAGTCAAAGAAGTCAAGGAATGGTTGGCAGAAAGGAAAGAGGAAGCAATGGCATTTTTAGAAAAGTTAACATATGCTTATGGGCAAACTTCTTTTATCCTCTCGCGAATTGTTGACCTTGCCCAAGCATGGGACGATCTTCAGGATATTCAAGGAAAAATTACCCCATGTCTTCGAGAGATAAAAGGGATCCCAAAGCAAAGGTTGATTGATGAAGGGATTATCGCAGCAGGAGCAGTTTATGATTTCAGCACTTGGTATTATGCATTGGTGTCACAGGTAGAAGTCTTCGAAAAGGTGAAGGCTATATCTCCAAAATTAAAGAGCAAGTAAAAGAGATTCAGGACAGAATTTTCCTTATGGCTGCAGATATGCTTGAACAAGATATTGTTCGAGAAAATCACTTACAAAATTTGAAGGATAAAGTTCAAAAGGTTTTCTCTATTATTGCTGGGCCAGTCTTGAAGGAAAATTTGACTAAGGTGTTCAACATCTTGTCCATCTGAAATACCTTCTTGCTGCATGAATCTGAATGGGCGATAAGTTTTGCAGAATGTGAAGATAGCCTCAATTTGCTGGAGTACAAAGTCAACACATTGCCGAACATTGCCATGGAAGAAGTCAGTGCTATTGTGTCCAGATTCGTTGAACGTAATGCTGTGGAAGTGGATAAGGACACAACTCCCAGTAAATGACTTCTTTGCTGTTAACTGCTAGTTATTTGGGAAACCCTAATTAGGGTTGTGTTATTTTAAATCTGGGCCATCAATCTTGAATTGATCTTGGTCGTTTATTGTAATCTGAAAACTCTATATAAACCCCCCTTCTCCCATTCTCTCATTCATTAGAGATTAGACATTAGATGATTACGAGAGATTAGATTCATTAGAGAGCTAGAATAAGAGAGATTAGAATAATTGGGAGAGAGTTGTATGAAATTGTTGCTCTTAGCTACTCATGATAATAAAAGCTCAAATGGCATGATTTGCTTTGAATCCTTTTGTTGTCAAGTGGTTGCATGGTTGCATATTCTCCCTCCATTAGAGTAGAAGTAAATCTTAATTTGAATGCAATTTAGATGAATGATAGATTGATCGTAAAGATTTGGTGAAACTCTTGTTCATACTTTCTTTGGATGGATGATTTCCTTTCAATGTGTAAAGTTAGGCTGAACTTATGAATGTGGATGCTATAAATGTCTGCTGTGGATAGTATTGTTCTATTGATGGTATTATTCATAGTATTATCTTAAGCACAATTCCTAGAAGATTGCACTTGCTTTGTGTAGTTGACGCATTTCCTTTCTTTGCATGGTGAAACAAAGTTTAGTTTCGAGTTTCACTTGATCCATATTGTCTCTAGATTTCGTAGGAATAGTTTAGAACTTCTCTAGCCCTATCCTTTTTTCCTTTTTTTTAAAGAATCGGAAAATCAGAAAATCCAAAAAAATCAGAATTAGACCTTAGAGTAATTTGTTAAGTGTAAGTCCCCCTTGTGATTACCAGCATTCGCAACATTCATTGAGTTGATTCCACTATCAAGATTTGACCATCCGAAACATTGGAATTGCCTTATGATCTTCTTGCAATCTTAGCATTTTAGGCAGTTTTTCAAGAGAGAATAGAATGTCTCTAGACATTTTATTCTAGGTGTTTGGTGTGTCGTAAAACACGCATCAACACCTCCTTGAGTGGCTACTGAGAAGGGGACATTACAATCCTCCCTTCCCAAGATTGCTTGCCCTCAAACAATTGTAAATTGGGATGCTGTAAAATCTGCTCCCCCTCCCAAGTTGCGTTCTCTGCTGGCAAGTCTTGCCATCTGACCAAAAACTCCTTAACCACTCTGTTCCTCAATCTCCTCTCACGGGTATCAACTATCTCCCTGAGAATCAGCACCAAATGTCTCTCCTCATCCAATGGGGGTAACTCGGAAGATGGAGTAACTTGCTGTCTAAGTGCCTTTTTGAGGCATGAAACATGAAACACATTATGGATCTTATTGTTCTCTGGAAACTTCAACTCATACGCTACCTCCCCAACACATCTAATGATCTTGTAAGGCCCATAAATCGAGGCTTGAGCTTTTTTGCCACACTTTTCTTCAATGAAGACTGTCTGTACGACTGCAAGTGAAAGAAAACCATGTCCCCAACCTCAAAGCTACGCTCAACCTGATTCCTGTCTGCATATGTCTTTTGTTGATTTTGAGCTAACTACAGATTATCCTTGAGAGCCTTCAGAATGTCCCGACTCTCTTGGATCCAATCTTTAGCTTTAGGAGCTCTGGTCTCCCCAAAAGCTAAATCCATGAAGGATGGCACATCATACCCATACAAAGCACAAAAAGGTGACATGCCAATCGACATGTGGTAAGTGGTATTATAATAGTGTTCACCCAAATGCAACCACATGACCCATGCTCTTTGTTGTCTGGAAATGTAGTTATGCAAGTACCCCTCAATCCATTTGTTCACTATCTCAGTTTGTCCATTTGTCTAAGGGTGATAACTTGTGCTCGGAGTTAACTTTGTACCTGCCAATCTGAATAACTCCTACCAAAAAGCACTTAGGAACTTGCTGTCCCTGTCACTCACTATATATCTCGGCAGACCATGTGACCTAAAAATCTCCCTAAAGAATAAGTCTGCTACCTGGGGTGCCTTATACTCTGATGATATGGCGAAGAAGTGAGCATATTTCGTCAAACGGTCCACAACCACATATATGCAGTCCCTACCATGAACCTTGGGTAGATCAATGATAAAATCCATGGAAATGCTATCCCATTTTTGCTTAGGGATGGGAAGAGGCTGCAACAGACCCGTTGGATGTGAGTGCTCTGACTTGTTCTGCTGACAAGTTGTACACTTCTTGACATACCTCAAAACATCCTCCTTGAGGCCCTTCCAAGAGAACCTCTCTCTAACCTGCCTATATGTTTTGAAGTAACCCTGATGTCCTGCTAAAGGAGTGTCGTGTGAAGCTTGTAGAATCTTTTCTTTGAGTTTAGATTTTGGTACTAGGTATATCCCGCCCTTATAGAAAATCATGTCATCCATAACTCTGTATTGGTCATCCTATACGTGTCCATCCGTCACCTCGTATGCAAACTTGCCCTTGGAGTACTCTACCAGGAGGTGAGATTTTCAATCAGTTGAAATCTTTGTGAGTGAGCAAGCTGCTGGTTTTTTGGAAAGGGCATCTGCAACAACATTCTCTTACCTTTCACATACTCAGTGACGAAGTTGTAGGCCTGTATTTTACTCACCCACTTCTGCTGCCTCTCATTCAAGTCCCTTTGTTCCAAGAAATACCTAAGACTATTGTGGTCTGTCCTCACCATAAACTTACCCCCAACCAAATACTACCTGAACTTCGCCAATGCGTGCATTATGGCGAGCATCTCCTTATCGTAGACGGAGTAACGTCTCTTAGGTCCCCTCAACTTGTGGCTCTCAAAAGCAATAGGGTGTCTGTTCTGCATTAGTACTACACCTATACCCTCACCAAATGCATCACACTCAAGGACAAACGGTTGTGTGAAATCAGGAAGTTCCAAAACCGGGAAAGTGCTCATCACCTCCTTGGGCTTGTCAAAAGTTTGCTGTGCCTCCTCAGACCAACTGAATGCCCCCTTTTTTGTAAGGTTTGTCAATGGTGCCCCCAACTGAGAAAATCCTCTAACAAAACGCCTGTAGTAGTTGCATAATCCAAAGAACCCTCGCAGATTTGTAAGTTTCCTATGTGGTGGCCAGTCAATTATTGCGTGGATCTTCTCCTGGTGAACTTGTACACCCTGTGCACTGATTACCTACAAAACTTTTAAGTCTTTAATCACGGCATTTGGTAAGTTAAGAGCCTTAACTAGTAAGTTTGAGACACCTTTTTCTCAACAATTAAGTCTCTCCTGCTTAGGCATTGGAAGAGGACATTAGAGCCTCTATCCTCCCACATGTGCACTTATCATTTAATGGGAAATGTGAACTTGAAGACTTTCTTTATATTGGTGCTTGCCAAATGTTCCATGCACCCTTATACAAAGATACAAAATTTTGCTTAAAATTCCATCCTCCTTACTAGAATGCACATTTCAAAATTTGTATGCACCTATCCATTCTTCCATGTTCTTGTAAACTTTCCTTGGTGCATTTTCTCAATTTGCCTCATTAGGTGCACCAAGACCTTTTCGTGCACTTGGCCTCATGACATAGCCAACTTTCAGATTTAAAAGATTCCTTTCATTAAGATTGGTATCTTCAAGAGTCTATTTCCGCAATCTTGTAAATGCTTAGAAAAGGAGGAAAAGACAAGAAGATGACGTATATTGCAAAAGACTTGATCATGACTTTTTGAGAAAACAAAGGCTTTAGTTTAAGAACTTGACATAATACAAAAGTTTTGTATGAGTACATTGTAATATAGTCGTTAGGAGACGTAGGATATAAGTATGGGAATACCATTTTGAAACAATGCATTGAGTATATCAACAAGGGCATGACTATATGGATAGAAATAAGATCACTAGGGGATTTGGCTATAGAAACATGGTAAGCACACCTAAAGTCTAATGCATGTTGGAAATATCTTGAAAAAACTTGAAATAGGTCTGCCACAATTTTTAAAGACTCAATATTTGCTATATCTTATCTTAAATAAATTTAACATTTATCATACTAGTAGTTTTTATCATGATATTATTAGAGTGGTCATCTCAATAAATTTAACATTTATCGTACTAGTAGTTTTTATCATGATATTATTAGAGTGGTCATCTCTTGGTCAATACCCAAGGAATTCATGTATTTGTTCATGATATTAGGAAAAACACACACGATTAATCCTATGTGGACCTCTCAATGTTAAATGTCCCAACAGAATATTTTCTAGTTTTATAAAATTTAGAAATCTAGTAACACATTCCTACCCACTTTCTTTATTTTCAGCCTTTCCTAGAATTTTGGCTTCATCCTGTTTCTGCAGTGTTCTCCATGTTATGAGAATGTTCGAGATATGGGATAGTTCTTGAGTCAATTTTTTTGCAGATGGCACACGAACTCCATATGATGTTAGCTGGTGTTGTCAGTCCTATCACTGGAGAAAATATAAAGCCAGCATATGGGGGAGATGAAGAATCTTTCCTTAGAAAAGTTGTGACGCCCATTTATGAAGTCATTGCAAAGGTAATAGATTTCTTGTACTGATATATCCTCCCACTGTATAATGTTCTTTACAATGGTGATGTGTTGATAAATTTTGTATTGACTTATGGTGCTACATATTTCATTTATATAGGAGGCCGAGAGAAACAAAGGTGGCAGAGCCAAACACTCACAATGGAGGAACTATGATGATCTGAATGAGTTTTTCTGGTATGATATCTTGCAGCAATAATTAATATTCTTTAGGTTTTGAAATAAGCCGTACATAATGCTGTTACATAACTGTTCTTTGACAGGTCAGAAAATTGTTTCAGCCTATGCTGGCCAATGCGAGCAGATTCAGAATTTTTTTATGTCCCAAAGGAAGAAGAAAAGCATCCAATTCTGAAGGTGACAAATGTTCTTCCATGCTTTTCTTTTGAATTATTAATATTCTGTAAACATCTTCCACAATAAGGCAGAGACACTATAAACAGCAATGGAGTATAAGTTCTCTTTAAGTTGTAAGCATTGGTTAAAACTTAGAATGTACAGAAATGAAGAAGTGTTTTATAAGTTGGAAATTGGTACATTAATTTAATGATGTAGTATATCAGATTTGGAAGATGGTTCGTTTTGGCAGAGGAATATGCTTTCATCCAAGGATAGGGACAAACATATCTACCCGTGGAGCCAAAGATAGGGACTAACACATCTACTCATGGTTTTACAACAAGTTTGGATAGGGACAAACACATCTATCCAACATCAAGGTTATGAACAGGGACACACACATCTGCTCACAACAATTATGATTGGGGACAAACACATCTAATCATAATTACAAGCTCCTGTGATTGGGAACAAACACTTCCAATCACTTACACCATCTTGTGAATGGGGACAAACACACCCATCCACAAACAATCAACAATTGTGATTGGGGACAAACACATCCAATCACAACATAAAAATATTGAGAAGTGATTTCTTGTTGTTGCATATGCAGCCACCATTATAGATCATTGCCACTCTAATCACAAATGATATGAGACAGTTGCTGCTGCCACCTGGAAACCAATCTTGGCTTTAGTCATTTTGGCACAATTTGTTTGGTCACTAATGCAATTTCACGGCCCCATTGCTAGTGATTGATGAGAGGTCGTTGAATGTCCTCCAGCCTTCTCTGCCTCCATCCTCCAATTGGTTTGCTACTTTCTTAGCAATTATTTCTTTGAAGCTCAACTATAAAATACCCCCCTTCAATATGAACGTCGCATACAAGCGATAATGCATTCATTTGCAAATGAGGAATTTTTTTATTTTATTTTTTGACACTTTTGAATATGGATAGACATACTTTTAGTGACACAATAATTTATGACTCATAATAGACCCTATTTTGTAGAAAATAATACAACTTGACTCAACAACACTTTGAGACACTAAACAAATAACAATTTAACTTCAATCTAAAAGAACTAGACACTCAATCTATAGACTATAAAAACTAAACTAAATAATATAAAATTACTATTTTAAATGACCCAACTCACATTTGTTGATTGATGATTGCGTAGGTGACTATAACATGTCTTTACTTCTCCCAAAATGAACGGTGAGATTTCTTGACAATTTAGCCAAATCTAGCTATGTTTTTCCCAAAAAACCTTTATTATAAAGTGGAGCAAAGGTGTATCATTCACCACACAGAAAATCTCCCTTGATGGTAGCTTTACAAAATCATGACCTAGACCAAGAGCCTTGTCTTAGAGGTGCTAGATTCTTCTCTTCTTTCCAATCCACAAAATATAGAGACACTCCTCTCTTGACCTTATCCTTGAACAAACTCCACGCTATCTTTTCTGGATCGATGACTTCAAATAACCATTGGATTATATTAACATTAAATTTGCAGATCCATAATTCCCTCTATCTCTTAACTTGCATGTCCATAATCTCTCAACAAAAATGTTCATTCATCATCCCCACATTCAGATCTTTGAGCACTCGATAATCCTCACACACAAATTGGCCTCTCACGTGGCTTAAAGGAACTCACTTAGTAGATTTGTGACCACTTCCTACGCATGTTTACAACCCTACAAGGTGCAAATTTATAGCCTGCTTCACAAATATTAAGTTGCTTACTTTGTTATGAATCAAGCACACATGGAATCGACTTGCAAGTAAAGTATTCAACCTACGCATAGATCTACCGTATGAAGAAGATAATTGATGACACAACAATGATAATCCACAAAAATCTAGCAATGAAGGTCTTTGATTTGTGAAGGGAGCAATTGAGAGGAGTTTCCCGGGGCACCGGCTACTATCTCATCCTTCTGCACAACAGCGGAGCCTCTTTGCACTCGCAAAATAGTCGAGGACAAGAAAGCTGTTGCAGGCTAGCGCAGGGTGATTTCGTGGTTGTTATTCTGCACTTGCTGCAACTTCAAATGCACCATAAACTCATAATATTCAATATTTTCAAAGCTTTCATCAACAATAACCTTGTGCAATTGGGAGCAAAATGAGGGAATCAACAAGCAATCTAGCCTCTAGGCTCTTTCAATCATGCATAATGATTTTTTGTCTCTCAACCTCAAAAAGCACGTTACTCTTCATTGAGTGATTTGTCTCTATAGTGAAGAATAAAGATGTAGTTTCTCAAACTCTAATCCTCCCATATTTGCCACTGTTTGATAATAACACTAGTATTATCTCAATATCACTAAATAATAGGCATAGAATCAACCTTGCTCTGATACCATGTCAAAAATTTTGGGCAGAATAATTGAAGGATGTAAATATTTTAAACAAATAAAATCGTGCTTCCTATTTTCCATTCAAATGCATCACACTTATATAGGAGTTTAATCTCCTACATTATAGGAAATTCCTGAAACAACTTTCCCAAACATATTGAGTCGTTTCAACAACTCAACACATTTGTACCACTAATACAATAACCTATATTAAAGAAAACTATAACAAACTTAATTATTTAATGCATCCTATGATGCAATATTCCTAACATGTACCTGGGTTGGAAACTTGGAATAGGTTCCATTTATGCTTTATAAATTATGGCCATATCCAGAATATATTGGATAAGGAGATATGCATGTCTTGGTGGAGTCATATGGAGTATTAGAGATTGTAATGTAATTTCTTTGAATACATTATACAATTGTAAGCAGAATGTTGCTCCATGTGAGTTAAAAAAAGTAAATCTCATATCCACGATCAAATTATAAGCAATTAGATTACATATTGGTTTGCATGTTGTCGGAAAGCAAGACGAAACAGTTTTGTACACCACAATTTCATGTTAAATTTATTATTTTCTATATCACTGTATTTGAAGAAATTTTCTGTACTTTTTTATAAGCATGGTTTCCATATGTTGAGACTGGGTTACATAATTTGAACTATGCACACTGTGATAATGCTACTGGTATAAGCCTATATGTCTGTATGCATTGATGCAAAGATGGAATCAATTTGTTTGTATTGGTTTTTGATATGACTTATTACTTTTGTTTCCTTGGACTTTGATGACTGTGAATATTTTCTTTAAAATCTGCAGGGTGCTATGTGGAACCAAGGACCCAAATGGATTGCCAAAACAAATTTTGTTGAAATTCGTTCATTCTGGCATCTTTATAGAAGCTTTGATAGGATGTGGACATTTTTTATATTAGCTCTTCAGGTAGAGATCTTATATTCTATGTGATTTCTTGCTGAGTTTTTTTATATCTATGGTGAATGCATGTTAGATTTCTTTTGGTTTCTTACTATGATAACTAGCAGGTTTATGTTTTTGTCAAGTTCTGAAATCCATTGTTCTCTTTCTTTGCTATTGCCAGGCCATGAGAATTATTGCCTGACATGCTAAAATTGTATATCTTTGACAACTCTTGATATCTACCAAGTATCTTTCCATTGTAATGCTATAAATATTTCCTTGTATTGCAGGCCATGATAATTATTGCCTGGCACGCACCAGGCTCTCTAACTGAAATATTCTCTTCCTCTGTCCTTAAAAGAGTTTTGAGTATATTCATAACAGCTGCAATACTGAAGTTCTTGCAAGGTACTTATTTTTCGTCTTTACGGTATCAGGTTTCTTACATTCAACAAAGACTAATTCCATAACAAGCTTTTATGGGATTTTGGCTCATCTTCTTGAATGTGATTTGATTTTGAGTATATAAATTTTTAAATATATTTCAATTTTCAACCATATAAAGATGTGCAACCTGATTTCACATATTTCTTAAAACCTCAAAATTAATGTCATTAAAATTTCTAAATACATAGATAGGGTTGTTTTAATCAAACCTTCCTGGACATAACTTTAGCATGCAGGGATTTGAAAAGTATGTGGTTAACCTTGTGCTAATTTTTCTTGTGAAATGCAGTCCCTAGTTAGGATAATCTTTATTTGATGTGCATCTAGTCTTTCTATTTGTTAAGTAAAACATTATCAATATTTTAAAGTATTTTGTTTCATTAACATCTAAGTTGCCAAATCGGATACGGGCACTGGTAGGAGTACGTGGGTATGGTAAAAAAATTTACGAGCTTGGGTACGGAATCGGGTATGTCTGTATATATATATATATATATATATATATATATGCAACCTAGAAACAAAATTAAGTTTAGAATGTCATATACCAATACATATGATAAACAAAACCATGACAACCTCAAAATTAATGTCATTAAAATTTCTAAATACATAGATAGGGTTGTTTTAATCAAACCTTCCTGGACATAACTTTAGCATGCAGGGATTTGAAAAGTATGTGGTTAACCTTGTGCTAATTTTTCTTATGAAATGCAGTCCCTAGTGTTGTGACCTTTTTCACACATCGCCCCATTGCAAATGGGGACCCCCTAATTTTGGCTTTGCTTTTGGGTCGTTTTGTTGTTGTCTCTCTTTTCTACTATCTGTCTTTCCGGGATGTGCCTGCCGTTGAACCTTAGCGTAAAATTTTGGCCAAGTCTGAAAATTAGGGTTTGTACTTTCCTGCTCAATCTAGGGTCAAACGAGTTGAATAAATTAAAAAAAGAGATGTCAGTATGCTTCCTGCAGACTCTCAGCTAAGTTTCATCAGATTTTGACAACTTACTATTTTTAGTAAGTGTGTAATTCTAGGCGTTCCTTCAGCATTTTCAAGGTTTCGACAATCAGACTGCATTCAGAATATGTCAAGCTGCTCACTGGCAAAATTTGAGCAGGAACGAACAACTTGCTATTTTTAGTAGTCCTGCCTTCGGAGGCAAATTCCAGGGTTTACATGCTGAATTTTCAAATGCATGTCTGAGGTTTCTTTGTGGGTTTTTCGAGACCATCGCAGTGATGTAACATGCAAAATGAGACGATGACTTTCAGTATTCAGCCTTCAGAGGCTATTTTTAGGGTTTGCATGTTGAAGTTTCCAACGCATGTCAACATAATCTTTCTGGGTTTTCTGAGAGCTTCGCAACGAGGTAACATGTAGGCGGAACCGGTCACTTTTCGGGAACTTACTATTTTTAGCCAGTGCTTGCATATTGATGATTTTTCTGGGTTTTTTAAGATCTCTCGGGTAGTTTGACATGCAAAATCATCTGGTAGCTGGTTGATCACTTTTTCAGCCACTTACTATTTTTAGCAAGTACACTCCGGCAGCTGCCCAACACTTTAGAATCATGAACACAGTGACATGCAACAAAAACGAGGTCAAACGAAGGTCATTTGATATGCATGCAAGTCAAATTAGGGTTTCAAGCTTCGAGACCCAAAATGAGGGGTCAAATGCTAGAATTTCCGAAAATCGGTGTATCCCACTGCGATCAGCATCTTTCAAGCTATCCACCGGTAAAATTTGAAGGCAATCAGAGCACTTACTATTTATAGTAAGGCGTTCCAGAAACAGGTAAAAAATAGTAAACCAGCAGCAGGCGCTAATGTGAACGGGCAGGTCACCTGATGAGGATCACGACATTCAAATTTCAAGTCGAACGGAGTTGTGGAAGTCTCAAAATCAAGCAGGCTATAAATAGTAAGCCACTTTAGAAACATGCCAAAAATAGCAGGTCAGCACGAGGCGTCAGTATGAACAAGTCAAGCAAATGATCAGGACCCCACGACACGAATTTCAGGACAAACGGAGTTGCAGAGGATGGAAAATCAGACACTATTTTTAGCAGGCTGGTACAGAGGAATTAGGGTTTCCTAAATTCAAGGGCAGAACACGACAACCATGCAAATGCAACATCCAGTCACAATCACCACACTTCAGGCATTCGGCACGTGAAATTTGAAGACATTCTGAGCAATTGCTATTTTTAGTAAGTTGCTAAAAATAGCAGGTACAGACAGGCATCAGGCCCCGACAGCTCAATCACATCCCGAGATTTGAAACGAAGCAAAATTAGGTCTTTCAGAGTCAGGAATCAATTCAAAGCACAAAATGTGGGGAACTTTCTAAAAATAGAAAATTAGGGCAAGCCAGGGTTAGCATGATCGAGTCACCCTAAATCAGGCAAAGAGCATAAAATTCACTGAAATTGATAAATTTTCAAGTCGAGCCAGTGAAAAACGCCATTAAAAGTTGAAGGTTGATGAAAATTTTCTAAGCACCCTGAATGAGCCTTGAGGAGAGAGGGGATGATGAAATTTCACTAAGTATTCAAAATTTGAAGTTCAACATCTTAAATGCGCCCTTGAGGTTGAAGAGGAGGTCTTTAAAATTTCTAAGTCCTTCAAAATTGAAGCTCAAGACTCCAAATGCGCCTTAGCTCAAGAAGAAGGTGAAAAATATTCAAGGCATGGAAAATTTGAAGTTCACTATGTCAAATGCACCTTGAGAAGGAGTAGGTGATTAGAAATTTGACTAAGGAAAATAAAAATGAAAGCACAAGGGGTTATTTGCGCCCTAGGCTGGAGAAGTAAGTTTAAAAATGTCTAAGTGTGGAAAATTGAAACCTTGCCTAGGTAAATGCGCCCTTGGAAGGATAAGCCATGAAAATTTGTCTTAGTCCTTGAAATTAGAAGGGGGCATGGGCAAATGCGCCCTTGAGGTTGAAAATTGATGAAAAAGTTTCTAACTCCTCAAAATTCAGTGCAGAGGCCTTCATATGCGCCCTTGAAATTGGAGATTGATAGAAAAATATTCTAAGTGATTAAAAATGAAAGCTCACAGGTCAAAGTGCGCCCCCAACTTGAAAGAGGATGAGCTAAAATATTCTAAGTGTTTAAATTTGAAGCTTGACCCTTGACTGGCACCTTGACTTCTAGGGAGGTTAGAAAATTGTTTAAGTGTTCAAAGTGAAAGTTCACCTTATGAAATGCGCTCCCAATTGAAAGCTGACCCTTGCAAATGCGCCTTAGGTGAAGATGATAGGAAAATTTTCTAAGTACTTGAAACTTGGAGTAGAGGGGGTGAAATGTGCCCCTAACTTGGAGAGAGCTTTGGAAATATTCTAAGTGTGGACAATTGAAAGCCCACTATGCTAAATGCGCCCTACCTTGAAAAGAAGTGCTTGAAGAATTTTCTAAGTAACAAAATGGAAGCACTACCCATGAATTGCGCCCAAGCTTGAGAAGATAAGGGAGTCTAAAATTTGCCTAAGTGTTGAAGATTTGAAGCTGAGACCCCCAGATGCGCCTTTGACTGGAGGGGTGAGCTGGAAGAGAATTTAAGTGTGAAACTTAAATTGAAAGAAGATCCCATCATTTGCGCCTTGAGCTTAAAAGAAGAAAACTTAAAATTTTCCAAGGCAAGTAAAATGAAAGTCTAGGGTGGTATATGCGCCCAAAGCATCAAGATGAGTGATTGAAAATATTTCTAAGTGGTGAAAAGTGACAGCTGAGACCTCTATATGCGCCCAAGATTAAGTGGAACTTGAAACTAGATGCTTGCCTAGGTAAATGCGCCCAAACTTGAAAGAGGAGGATTTGAAATTTTTCTAAGGCAAGAGCAAAGTGAAAGCATGAAGGCTTAAATGTGCTTGGACTAAAAAGGAGGATGTGTTGAGATTATTTTGGCTAGATGGTATAAAATTGAAAGTTAGACCCTTGATGGCACCTAGACTGGGACATGAAATGATGAAATATTTTCTAAGTGTTAATATTTAAATTCCTTTCTAAGTGTTAATATTTAAATTCCTTCCTTAGGAGAAAATACGCCTAAGTTGGCTGGAGGATGAAGAAATTTGCTAAGGCATAGGTAAGTTGACAGGAAAGAGTCAAAATGTGCCAGCTTCATGAGATTGAAGAAAATTTTCAAAGTTGAGCAAGAAAATATGCCCAGAGATGAAAAATGGAAATAAATTTGATAGAAAGTATTTTTCTAAGGTTTAAAAGTTCAAAAAATTAAATGAACCCCTTCGTTTGTAGACCCATGAATTCGACGCTTTCTGAAGGGAATTTTCTTTTGGGTATCGGATGTTTGCGATGAGGAATGGATTTTAAGATCTTCCACACTTCGTCGAGGCCTTCAAGTTGGAAATTTTTGGATGGGCACGGGATTGATGAATTACCTGAGGAAAATTTGAGAAATTTTCTAAGGCAAGGAATAAATGTTTTGTTGAAGATAAAATGCCTTGAATGATGAATTTGAAGTGATTGCCTAGGTGAATTTGCTCAATTTTCTTCACGAAGTTGAATCTTCTCAAGTCAGAGATGAATAAGATCAAGTCGTCAACGCCTCAGCTGATGAAATAAATTTCTTGAAGAAGATACAGTTGAGGTTAACACTCTCAAGGGATGATTTTAAAAATGCATGAAATTTGTCTAAGGCATTGAAATTTGATGCACAAGTGTTATATGCCCTAGCCTACTAATCATGAAGAAAATGGTTGTGCTAGAGAAAAACGATGAACCCTTGGAAATCAAAACATGGATATTAGGTGAGTAAAGTAGATTTATATTATTAAGTGTTTTGATGCTCTTCTTTTATCTGTTTTGCAGGGTGAACATCAAAGCCAGAGCATGATGACTTGAAGTGATGAGGCACGATGATATTACAACCTTCGAGGGGAGATAAAGTTATGAGTTTCGAGCTCTTCCATGAAATCTCAGTTGCACCCAAAACATGAAAGAGGAAAAGTTGCAAGAAATGGCTAAGTGTTGAGACCTAGTTAGTGGTAGAGAAGAAATGTTTAAGTTCAAGACAAGAAATGATCAAGTCCAAGATGGGAAAAGATGAAGGCCCAAGGGTTAGAAATGATCCTCAAGAACTTCAAAGTCGAAGAACAACATCAAGGAGGAAAATCATCGTCAGACGGAAGAATGAGGTTGCAGCCTTGGAATTTCAAAATGAGAATGTGCCTACCATGCCAGAAGTTGAAGCTATTTGATCAAGTCTGCAGTCAGGAACAAGAATAGTGTGAACGTGTTTCAGAATAGGAATCTTCTAGAGGATGGTGGCCATTAATGGCTCATTTATTACCCCACTCCTCTTTGTGGCGGTTTTTAGGGTGAATCTTGTTTAGGGCTGAGGTGGCACAATCTGGGCCATCCAGCCGATTGTAATCTAAGCCGTCCATTGGACTTGGCCAGCTATATAAAGGGGCATCCCCCCTCATTTGTACCTTCATGAGATAGTAGAGTTAGACAAAAAACATAGAGTAGAGGGATAACTTAGAAGTAGCTTAGTATAGATTAATAGTGTAGTTGAAGAAGAAGGAAAGTTTTCCTTTGAAAACTTTTGCAAGAAATTGTTGTGTAAAACTTTCATAATAAAAAATCTTTTCATTGATGGTGAAATTCGTCTTTGTTATGGATAGCTAGTGAGGTTTCTTCATCCCTTCTACTTCAAGTAGCGTAGAGTAGTAATTTCATTTTTATGCAAGTAGATAGTAACTGTGGAATGTGGTCTTCAATTTGAGCAAACTTGAAATATTCGAGCCAACTTTTTCCTATTTTATCAAATTGCAAATTACAATCAATGCACCCGTTAAGGTTAGAAGATAAACCAAAATGTGCAAAAGCAACTCTAACCAGAATGTACACCAGGATCCCGATGTGGGCAAGGTGTGAGCATTGGTCAGAGGATCTAAAACAAATTGCTTATGCAGGAACTCTAACCAAGAATGGCGCCGATGATGGCGAGCATATGGTCAGAGGATCTTCTACTCTAATTGCTGAAAGGGAACTCGACACCAAGTATGTGCTACCCAATCCAGAATGGAGTGAGGGGCGACCATATGGCGGAGTGATTACAAATAACAATGCTTGAAGAGAAATGCTGAAAGCTGAAAATACTCACACCCAGAATGTGCTTGCTAACCCAGAATGGGAAAGTAGCTACCATAGGGCGGAGATGTAACTATTTCAAACTAATACTGAAAGTAAGAATGAGTATTACAAAACGTGACAAAGCAATATTAAAGAACACTGGTCAGTACTGCTGCCAGCTTACAATAGATAATTATTGCCTGCAATGTCAAGAGATCAGATGCCTTTCAGATGGTGCATTCAACAATAAATCTGCTACAAGCCTTTAAGTAAACCACAATGCCAAATCCAAATTAGAAGATGCAGATTTCTGTAGACAGTTATGACAGATCTGTATTTTTCAACCTTTAACCAGCAGCATAGAAATCCACTGAATGATTCATAACTCTCACATAGATCATCGGATTGACTGGAAATAAAATGCAATACTCTCTAAGAATAACGGCGACTAGACTAAGACACAGAAAACAGATTAAACAACCTTATATTATTTATGCACGGATTCCAATGCAACCAGCAAATGGTACGGCCCAGCAAGAAGTTCGACTTCTTAAAAATTCAAAGCTTCTCTATAAAATCTATAAACTGGAGAAAATGGACGCCTAGGCCTAGCAATGAGAATGGGCTGATACCCAGAACAATATTTTTGATGTTTTTTGACTTATGATTGAAAACACGAATCTGCTGTATTAAATAATGCAAAATGCTGAAAACCACTAACATGCCAATCAGATCTAACAATGCAATAAGCTGAACACAATGCACAAACTAAATGCAACTCACAAATAGACTGAATCACCACTAGTTGTTGTCTTGCAAACAAGAAGCGAT
This sequence comes from Sequoia sempervirens, assembly GCA_007258455.2. Lineage (NCBI taxonomy): Eukaryota > Viridiplantae > Streptophyta > Pinopsida > Cupressales > Cupressaceae > Sequoia > Sequoia sempervirens. Next base: position 6,391 of record VDFB02296693.1, on the reverse strand, counting down.
GCCCGAGCTAGGAGGCCTTCATTCCTCGAAGCAGTTCCAGAGCCAAACCGGCAGCATAACGATACTGTAGACCAAAGATGTCAAATGATGCTCAAAGCCTTCCTTTTATAACTTCCTGTTGACTTCTCGAAACCCTAAAATCCACCTCAATGACAAAACCCTAGCTCTTTCTCCAAGATGGCGTCCTTTTCCTTTCAAGCTCAATATTGATATTTTAATTAAATTCAATACCTTGATAAATGCGCCCACATTAAGCTTGCTTTGACTTTGGAAATTAATAAAATAATCTTTAATGAAGGCGCCACCCTCAAAAGACCACTTTTCAAAACAACATAAAGTCAATAGACTAGGCCAAGGGGTCAACGTTCGAATATAATATTAAAACGTGACTTTTAATTAAATATATCAACTTATCTCTCCAATTGTGCCCTAAAGCCAATAATGACCAAATCAACTGACCAAACTAAAGTAGGAAGTCAACCATGCTGAACCCAACTGAAAAACTGCCAGAAATAGAATTTACTAAAAATAGTAAATTCCAGGAAATGCTCAGAATGCCGAAATGAACATGCCACTGCGAAGCTCTCTGAAAACCTATAAAGAATCCGCCATTGAATCCACTGACTCAGAGCAAAGACATCCTTAAAAATAGGAAACCCTAATTTTACCTTCCGACTACCTCGCTCTAAAAGGCCAACTACCAATGAAGATCGTTTGAGGAAGGGGACAATACATATGACTAACTTAAGCTAAAGACGTTTCTAATATCTCAAGTAATACGCAAAGCAAGAGAATTAGAAATGAACAAGGTTGATTCTCTAACATAGGCTTAAGATAACTCTTTCTCAACATACATCTACACACTTCAATGTAGGCTGAAATTAAGATCACAAAAGCATAACACAATAAATGGAAATTTGAGACGTTATACCAAGGCAAAGGAGGCTCATGATTTTATTTCTCAAACTTTTGGAACAAAAATTACTAAACACATGCATGGAGCAAGAGCTTGCAGCTAAAGAGGCTTGCAAAACTTGTTCTTGCTAATAAATAGAAATGCAGCTTTAATGCATAATAAATCTCTACTTTGGCTGAGACTCAATTCACATCATAAAACAATTGAATTAAAACTAACAAATGTAAGGCAAATTCCTGTAGCTCTCTAGCATTTGTTATCACTAGCATTTTGGTTAGAGAAAAACTAATGAGCAAAGGCCTTTATTTGTGAGCAAGAAACCCAGCACCCTTTGCTTTGCTAATCTAGGGCTTTGCTCAGCGTGCTTCTTTTATTATTTCTAAATCAAAGAAGATAGCAACATCTTAACACCCAAAAACAGAAAGCAGAAAACCTTTTTCAATCATTTATTTTATCTTCTTTCTCTTCAAAGAATGGATAAGAATTGTTCCAAGAATATAAAGAAAGCTTCTAGATGAAAGTCGCCTTAAATCTCAATCATATCCGCTAAAAAGCAGGAAATTGGATCCTCGTCAAGTGCATTGATATTATCTAAGGCAATATTCCGATGCTCCAAGATCTCTTCACCTTTTGTGATCAAACTTAGAGAATCATTCACTTCTTCAGCTGCTTTATGAGTTCTATTCTTGAAAAACATCGCTGCCCAAAAAGATGACTCACTAATTGATAACTTGGTGGCTCTACAACTTTATGCTTCTGACACTTCGCTTGATTTCCAATAGAAGAGTATTGCACAACTCTTTTCTGATGCCTTTCCTTTTTTTCATATCACACCTTCTCTCGTTCTTCAGCTGAGATGATGAAGTTTTGACATAGTGTTAATTTGGTCTTAAACTCAAGGGGAGTGTACTCCATATTGAAAGCCTTGAAGAATGACTGTAAACTCACCTATGTTCAGACAAGTTTTGAGCAACTTTCTATTTTTAGAATGCTGGTTTTTCTTCCTCCAACGTACAAATTTTGAAATTTTTCTCAGATATGGGTTTTGCTCATAATTTCATTGCAAGACAACCCAGATCGTTCGTTTTTGAAAATTTTGAATTTTGCCTAAAAAAGCAACAAACCCTAATTTCTTCAATTTTTCATCGAAAAAAATTGGCACCTAAGTTTTGTTCAGAATACAATTTGCAATGAAGCCAGTTGATCAGATTTGAAAAACACTGATGGCTAATGGAAAAAGCAGCAAACCCTAGAATCTGAAATTTTCTTTAAAAAAACTGAGATCTGGGTTTTCTTCAAAAGACTGTTTTGAGAGGACCTAGATGATCAAAATTTGAAAACCCTAAAGATTTCACTGACATGCAAATAAAAAGTAGTTGTGCTGCAACTTGATGAATTTCTTGAAAATTTCTTCGTAAGCAACGAGATGCGATAAGATCTGATGGCTGAAAATTGAACTGGCCCTCTTCAAAATTTGATCTCTCCGATGAAAAAAGCATGAAAAAGCAAGGTCAGATAAGTTGCCGGATCCGAAAATTATTTATGAAAAAATCAGCAACCTTGGCCCGACCCGAAAATATCACCTCTAATTTTATGTTGCCCACTTCTCTCCTTTGATGCCACCCAAAAATAATGAAAATTACATGAAAGAGAGGTTTCTCAAATAGACTTGCCTTGGTACCAGGCTCTTGTTTCTTTAAGTGTTTCTTTATCTTCAAACCCTAAATCAGCTGGCTAGTTCGGTTTAGAATCCCGGATTACTCTTCCTCTTGCAATCTTGAAACTTTTGGAAATTTGGCTAAGTCATGACAAGTTGGGCGCCCTTCTTGGCTAGGGGCACCAACTTGTTCCAAAGTTAGTCATTTTTTGGAAATTTTCAACTGTTCACAATTTTGAAGCCTTTCTTAGACCTTGATCTCCGGCTCCCAGATTGATCCAACGAGCGAGCTGGATGATTCATTGCGTAGCCTAACTGATTCTGGAAAGATTGTTCTAGAGGCGTTTATGGCGAAAAACCTTGTTTTGGCCTTCAAATTCATGCGAGCACGTTCCCTCGTCTTGTAGATCATCTTCTCATGTGATGGGATTCCAAATGCTTCTCCAATAGCTGCAGGCGTGAGGTTGGAAAACAATCTGCCATCAGGTGAGACAATAGACCTGTGCTCAAGGTTGTAGCAATTAGCACACTCCATAATCAGCTCCGGACACTGAATTGCTGGTGGAAAACTAGCAGCTGCATATAGTCCACTTCTGACAATATTGTGGGAAGTGATTGAAGGACGATGGCTTCCAACTCCCATCATTCGACTTCTAAAAGCCTCCATGTTGAAAAAGCCCAAGTTTGTATCCGCCAACCTGCCTAGCTTTGAAGAGAATTTTGACTCCGGCAAGCTAAGTCACCATATTCGACCGAATTTCAACATGAAATTCGAAATTCGTCGAATTTCAAAAAAAGGGTTGAAATTCGTTCAAATTCATCGATCAAATACGGGTGTTGAAAATTCTTATAAAGCGATTGTTTTATTAGGGTTTTTTTTAGGGATTTTTCGTTATATAACTGACGGCGACGTTTGATATCGAACCACCTCTTTCTCGCGTCTGCAACTCGTCTTTTGTCTAGCGTCTGCAACTCATCTCTTTTTTCGATGTCTACAACTTGTCTCTGGCTTTTGCGTGTCATCTCTCACGGCGTCACTCTCTACTTTGGCAACTCAACTACCAGCAGCGGTCGTCACTTGCATTGGTGTCTGAAGCAGCGGCCGTCACTTGTGTCGGAGTCTGAAGCAACGGTCGTCACTCTCTACGTCAGTGTCTGAAGAATCACCTGCGGGCTGCGGCCATCAACTAATTTGTGCTTCAAGTTCGACATCTCCAGCATCAACGTTTCCTCTGCAACTCCCGCAAATCACAGAATTTCAGCCGTAAGTCTTCTCGTCGAAGGAGGTAGGAAGTTATTTTATTTTATTTTTAAATTTAGGGTTCAATATTTTTATTTATCGCCTGTAGAAAAATATAGGAAGGATTTTTAATATTATCTAAACTATATTTAATATTTTTCATTTGTTTTAGTATTTAATATTTTATTATTATTTTATTTTGTATTTAATATTGTGTTTACTTATTATTTATTAATGTGTACAGTTCATTTTTACTGTAAGTGTAAAATACTAAAATGTAAATTATATTAATATATTTATATTATTATAGACTTTCAGATATTAATTTTTATTTTTTAGGCTGCAGAATCTAGTAGCACCTAATTCTCATAAACCGCAAGTAGCTCGTAAACTTTTTAACGGACTTTCAAATGGCCAAGGCCGACACCTAGCATTCACTCTGATCTGGAGACTAGAACTGTGGACCAGCAGAGTTTAACGAATTACTTAACCAACCGAGCTAGGGCCCCTACCAGATATTAATTTTATTAATATTTAGTATTTTTTATTAATATTAAGGGCTTATTAATATTTTAGTATTTTATTATTTAATATTTTATAGATTTTAGGTGATTGTAAATTATATTTATAAAATTATAGATTTCCAGTTTACTTATTAATATTTAGTGTTTTCATTTTATTTTTTATGTTAATAAAAATATGTTAAATATTTTTATTTTTATTAAAATAAAATTTAGTATTTTTTTATTTTGTTTTTAGATTTAAAATAAGAAATCTATATATTTTGTCTCAATGTTGTTTGAAATAAAATTGTGGATGTTTAAACTTTTAAATATTAAATATTATTTTGTCATTCAAACATACAGATTATGGCTCCCCAGAAATCAACTGCAGAAGCATGGAAATATATCACTCACAATAGTACTGAACTCATATGCAACAAGTGTGAGAAACCTTTTATTTGCAGTTTGACAAGGGCAATGGACCATTTACTTGGTATTACAAATGGTGCAAGAGGAGGTGTTACAGCATGTCCTAAAGTTACCCCAGAAATGAGAGTTGTTTTAGAGAAAGAATAGTCCTCTTCAATTGTAGGAAAGATGAAAGCACAAAAAAAACAGAGAATTGAAGAGGATATGTCTCAATCTAGATTCTCAGCATCTATTATGTCTTCCTCTTCTGGTTTATCCAAACCGGTGAGGGTATCGAAAGAGAGTGGAACATTGAAAAGCTTCTGGAAACCAGTAGAGAAACAGGAGGTGGATAATGCAGTAGCTGATTTGTTTTACACAAGTGCTATTCCATTCAATGTTGCAAGAAGTCCACATTTTCGTAATGTTGTTCATAAAATTGCAGAGTTTGGCAAAGGGTACACTCCCCCAAGTTCAGAGGCTATCATGACAACTCTTTTGCAAAGGTCAAAAGATAGAGTGACTGATAAACTAGCTACTGTCAACGCCTCTTGGAGGAAAACAGGTTGCACTATATTGAGTGATGGATGGTCAGAAATATGTCAAAGGCCATTGATAAATATTTTGGTGGTTTGTCCTGAGGGTGTTGTGTTCTTGAAAGTGATTGATACAATGAACCACAAGAAAACTTCTGAGTACATTTTTCAAATATTAGAGGAAGCCATTCTTGAAATAGGGGTGGAAAATGTGGTTCAAGTGGTAACTGATAGTGCCACAAATTGTGTGGGAGCTGGGAAGCTGATTGCAGAGAAGTACCCACAAATATATTGGAGCCCATGTGCAACCCATTGTCTCGATTTGTTGTTTCATGACTTGGCTAAATTCCCATGGGTACATGAAGCTATTCACAAAGGAAGAGCAATTACAAATTTTATAAGGAATCATCGTCTCACATTGAGTCTTTATAGGCAACATACATCCAGGGAGTTGTTGAGGCCTTGTGAAACAAGATTTGCTTCATTTTATATCACTTTGAAGAGAGTGGTTGAAGAAAAAGCAGCTTTGAGGTCTGTTATTTATTCCAATGAGTGGGAACACTTAGTGCTTTCTAAAGGTCCTAAGGGGAAGAACGTAGAGCAAATCATTCTGAATAGCAATTTATAGGAAAGTGCAGCCAAGGTTTTGCTTATATGTGAACCAATTGTTGACGTGCTTCGTATGGTTGATGGTGACACTCCTTGCCTTGGCATGCTTTATGAAAGCATGGACCGTTGTAAGGAAACTATTCAAAAAGCACTCAATAATGTAGAAGCAAAATATATGGAGATATGGGAGGTAGTTGATTGCAAAGGGAAAATGATGCACACACCTTTACATGCAACAGCTTGCTTTTTGGAGCGTAAATTATTTTCTATTGATAGAGAAGGTGACACTGAAATTATGGCAGGGCTTTTAGAAGCTGCTGGAAAGTATGAATCAAATCCATCAATTTCAGCACTAATTAGAAGTCAATTTTGGGTATACAAGATAGGAGAAGGGATGTTTGGAATGTCAGCAGCCAAATATGACATGACACATGTACCTGCGTATACATGTTGGATGACCTATGGAGCAAAAATCCTGAGCTACAAAGGTTTGCTATTCGATTTTTGAGTCAAGGAGCAAGT
>VDFB02296691.1:0-23102 GCA_007258455.2 Sequoia sempervirens | reverse complement strand
TTTAGTATGAGAGATTTCAAGTGATAAAGCATTTAATAAAGATCTTGATTCCTAAAGACTTTAAAACCAATATGAAACAAAACAATTTGCAAAAGACCCTTCTTGCCAATAATTGAATCTTTTAAAAAAAGAAAGCCCCCCTTTTCTTTTCAAACACAATCATAAAAATTTCCTAGAGAGTGACACATTAGGAATAAAGAATTAATCAAGGCAAGGTTGATCTTAATATACATGCACCCTAATAAAAGACCATAAATGTCATTTGAGGCATGAAATGTGTCCTAGGTACTCTTTAATATTCAAATCAACACAACATATTTCAAAGAGTCCATAAAATATTTGTTTCTTAAAGAGGATGCCTTTGTTTGCTTAAGACATATCTCCATACCTGCAACATCATGAAAGTCAACACAACACAACAAATGAGCAATACGCATAATGATAAATACAGACAAAATTAGTCAAAGTTATCCAAATCATTAATAAATGCTATTACTTGGAAGATAACAAACACAACAACATTTCTATTTCCAGTGCAGGCTTAACAGACCACGCGCCGCTTCTGTCAACTCAGCCAGAGACTCATGAGCATTTACCATTTACCAAGAACATCTGCTTCGAAAGACCAGAGATGAACATCACCAAAAATCATTTGGATGGCAGCAAGATTGTCTACGTTGGTGTGTGTGATGGGTAGAATATAGAATATAGGTCAAAGCAGTAATTATTTCGATTACATTAAATGAGCTGCTATAAGTCCAAAACCAACAGAGATATCAAAATTTGAAGAGAAGACAACTCGCAGTTGTAAAACTTCAATTTTGAAAAAAAAAAGCAAAAAGAACAAGCAAACGCTCTTGATAGGTGTAATCATTCAAGGAGATCTCAAAACTAAATGACATTGGCAGGTGCAACAATAAATTATGTAATGAACTACCAGTCGCTCCAACTCTGACTCCAATGGGTATCGTGTATCCACTGTTGTAACTACTGAACAAAAAAAAGAAACTCCATGTAATTAGTAGATATTAACTGTTCTGAAGATAAAAATATTAATGCAAAAGATAGTCGTATTAATGGCAGTAGATCATCAGATAAGCGCTGTCTTTTCTCTTCACCCATTTCAACACCTTGATAAGCTTGCGCACGGTAATGACAACCTAAAATATAAGAAACGTTCACATACTTATATAAAGTACGCTGCCCTTCTTCTGAAATGGGAATGGAGCTTTTTGAATTCTTTGAGTCGAGTGAGTGGTGCGCCTTTACACTTTATAACAAATGCAATTGTTAGGTGAGAAGCTGAGCTTTATGATGATGTCCAAAAAGAGTTCAAAGCTAATGCAGGCGAAGCGAAATAGAATAGTCATAAATGCGCAGGAAATAGTGACAGACAGAAAGACACCATAACGTATATAGAGAATAGATGCGAGAAAATAACAGTACTTGCACATGAATAAGCATTACAATAAGCATAAAATCTCACTCAACAGAGGATCTAAGTGCAGTGTCCCGAATCAAATTACTGTCCACAAAATCCTATATTGATTTGCAAAGGCACTCTTACATTGTTTCTCAATCAACTCCAAATCATGTTATTTCCTTCCGATTCTTGAGACATAATAATAAATACCGTCATCTTTACCATATAAACACAATATTCTTGATTATCTCGCAAATCACGAGATTAAGCGAAACAATACACCATTACGCTAGCATTTGGAGTGTATATCAATGCACTAGTACACAGGAAATAGATTTTTAAGCAAGTGAAACAATACAGTTCATAGAGGCTGCTAGAAAAAGAAAAAAAAATTCAAAATATGTGAAATGAAGGATGACTTATCAAACTACGTTTGAGGATCATATGAAAGTTTCAAGATTTTAATTTCATTAAAGAGATAAAAAATCTCTCAAGGCCCTCCTTCTAGCGCCACAATGAAGTACCCCAAATCTGCAATGTAAGACCAACCTCAAAAACTCATTAGAAGGGTTAGTCTAAACATACAAATCTGCAAATACCTCCATGAAATAGAATATCTATGCTAAAGAAATGCCACAAGTAACAAAAATAGCATCAAGAAGACATTTTAAAAGCAAGATAATCACCTATTCCATGTTGGATTGGTGTCACATGTGCTAGTGACCCTTTCCCAACCCTTGATCAATAGCTAAGATGATGAAATGCAAATGGAGATGAAAACAAGATTATTTCTCAAACCAAGAGAGTAACCTTGCATAAAATTGTGGAGGATTTTTCTCAAAGATGAAGCTTGTATTTAAAGATTTTCAAATGCTGAGTGTTGAAGAGGGACCAATGTGGGACTAAAAATCAAGCCAATGAGTTGAGGACACTTGTCATCATGTGAGTGGTCAATGGTTATGCAAGATTTGGGAAGAGTTCCTATGAGAGGGAGAATTTGAATTCAAATTTGCAATAAATTTTGAGAGGGGGACAAGAAAAAAAGCAATAAATGCCATGTTTGACTTGTCATGTTGAGGGAAAATGAGTTTTTAATAAATCAATAAAATTGATTTATTGTGCAAGTGGAGATATCTAGATAATGCAAGTGGGATGGGATTAGCATTAGATTAGGATTTAGATGATGATTATGCTGATTTAATGCTGATTAGGTGATTTGACTTTTAAGACTTTGATAATTGATTTATTTGAATTCAGAAAATGATGGAATATGATTTAGGATTTGATTTAAATAAAGTCCTGATTTATTTAATTAAATGGAGATGATGCAAGATGAAGGTTGAAATGATTTATGAGAGATGAAATGATATTATTTGATTAAACCTTTGGATTGACTTGATTTACGATGAATGTATGTGATGCATTTGATTTATTTATTGAGCATGAATATGCATAATGCAAATTTGGCGTGCTCATTAACTAAGTTGTATCCATAAAAAAAGGCTCCTTCAAAGCCATGAGCAAAGTGCATGGCACAAAAAAAAATCATAATCTCTTACATTACTATTTGCCCAATGTGAATAAGGGTTTCTATAAATAGTTGTGGGAGCTTCTTTTGATGATTTGTGGTGTGTTGCTTAGATATAATTATCCCTTATGGGTGTTTCAAGATGTTGGATACATGGAAATGTCAAATTCACTATCATGAAATACATTTGGGACTTTGTAGGTGGCAAAATTTAACTTTCTTTTGAGCTCCAACATATCTTATTAATGTAAAGGATTTTGTGGATATATTCTTTGAATGCAATCTTGACTTTCTTAATATATAATTTCAAAGTACCCTATTTTCTTTTCTTTTTGTACTTTTACCCTTGACAATTTGAGGTTGAATGAAATACTCTAATTTTGTAAACAATCATACGTGGATTTCATTTGCTTTGTTAATGCTTAAGAAAAGTTTCAAAATCACATATTAAGCCTTATATTTGTGAAAATATGGAACAACGATATTATAGATGTCTTAAATATATTTATCAAAAAGATGGCAATAGATATTAATATAATATACTATTTTATTTGTAGGCTTATTATATTATATTAAGTAATGATAATTAAATTAATTATATTTTTTATAATTAATATATAAATATAATAATTAAGTTTATCTAGAAGAAATATGAAATGCAAGATGAACTTGGGGTTGCAAAATTACAAGTAGCTAAAAATAAAGAACCTAGTGAGAGGTTCATCTAATTGCTTAGTTTCAATCCTTGACTCTAGCAAGGAGGCAAGGGCCTCTAAATGTAGAATGATGAATCCTTTATAAAAATTTGGGAGATTGATGTCCCCTTTGAATGAAAGCCTTTATTGTCTATAGTTGCGATTATGTTTTATTTCAATGTGACCATGCATGTGGATACATAATGCAACTAAGCAAGAATACATAAGTTAGCAACCACATTTTGACTCTTAGGCACATTTATTAGGATATGATCTTGATCCTTCAATAATTATACATGATTACAAGATACACTAGTACTTCCTTTAAAGGTCAATTTTAGTGCAATTAAATTGCACAACTAAGTTTTCAAAATATACCTACATAAAAGACTATATGGTTCTCTTTTGTTTTTAGATAATATATAGAGATATGAGAAATTATTGCCTCCGAGTTTTAAGTCTTCAACCCTTTTGTGAAAAATGATATACAATTGGATGATACTAAAGGCATATATTACACATTCTACAATTATCCTTTGATGTAGGAGGGCATACAAAGATTCAAGGATTTGACACACAAGTCTTCAAGTCTTAGGCCCCTAGCTAAAATACGACCCTCAAACCCATGATAGGCCTTATGTAAGCTAATTAGCGAGTAATCTTTTTTCTAGACATACTAAAATGTCTTGAAGAACAATTTGTCTTTAATAGTATGAGATGAATAAATATGGTTTATAACTTTCTCTATTTTGTTTTCTCATGCCTCTTCCATTTGACTGTTGGTTTAATGGAGGATCTATTTATAGCATTTGCTTGGGATCTATTTGATCCTCTTTGTAAATGGGATGGAAGACTTGTTGCATAAAAGTTCTCAATTTTTGTGCCCTTTAGCTAAAATATCATCCGCTATCCCAAGATAGGCCTTATGTAAGCTAATTAGTGAGTAGTCTTTCTTTAGCCATACTAAAATGTATTGAAGGGCAATTTGTATTAGATGGTATGGGATGAATAAATATGGTTTATAATTTTCTCTATAGGGTTTTCTCATGCCTCTTCCATTCAATTGTTGGTGTAATGGAGGATCCATATATGGCATTTTCTTGGGATCTATTTGATCCTCTTTGCAAATGGGGTTTTCCTAATCATTGTGTGGAGTCAAATTATACAATTTTCCTTACTAGGAAAAATGGTCTCCTAGATTGGTATCATATGTATCATGAATATCTTTTTCAAGTATCTTAATGATGAAGTACAAATTATATTGAAAAACACATACAAAATCTTTCTGTTTTCTTGATAATCTATTTTTAATTAAAATAGACAATTGAAACTTCAAATCTCAAATAATTCTTAATATAAAAAATCATGTTAAAGATTGATATGATACTCAACACATCTTTATTTAACATAATTTATTTTTGTAATAAATTAATTTATTGTTGATTCTAAATCAATCTTCTTTAGAATTTTAACTTAATTGCATCAGATACTCTTGTAAACTCTGCCAGTATATACTTTTCTGTGGCTACTAGTTACCTGAACGTTTAATTAGATTAATCAAATGGTGTTCAACAAATTTGAATTGAATCTGAATCAATTATTATAAACGATTAGCTAATTGAATAAGCAATTAGAATAAGAGGATTTACAGTAATAGTTCTCAAATCATCTTCCAAATGGATTAATATACACCATAAATTGTATGTGAATATGCTACAAAATTCATCGTCAACCATCTCTAGAAACAAATTACTTATCAATCAATACTTTTGAACTTCAAAACCAAGGAAACGAGTTATAATACATTTAAAAAATGAAAATTATTACTAGTTCTGTTGGGCTGTGGTCTAGTGGCTGAGGCAGGGCTTGCTACGAAAATGTTTGAAGACTATATGCAGTGGGCGTGTATTAATTAGTTGGTATGAGTTTTTTACATGTAGTATATAAAAACAACTGTTTTTGGAATAGCTGTGTATGTTTTTTAAGACAATTAAGATCACAATTAACGATCCATCATCAGAAAATAGAAAATGAATCATAATTAAATAAAATAAAAATAATTTAATAAATTGACCTGTACATTGACTCGTTTACAAATATTTAAAAATAAAAATAAAAATTTACAAATCTCTGGTAGCACATACTAAAATATACGCGAATTAACCCTGCCTCTTCCATGCAAAATTCATCGTTCTTTCTTCCACAAGGCCAGCATTCTTCATCTGGATTTAGAGAAGGCTTGAATCGCTGCGCCAAAGCTGCAACATTGTTGAACCGTTTTTCTCCTCAGCCAACAAGTTCACTTATTGGAGTTCGGTCCATCATCCTAGCAGCTAGCTTTGCACTATTTTGTATACTGCGATCAACTGCTGGCAGCACTGGTATCTGAAAAGAGTGGACAAAAGAACTTGGAGTTTAATTCTGTGATGAGACATACTGAGTTGGACAATAAAGATTGCATTTGCCGATCCTCTTCTGGATGACCCGCATAGAAGTTTTATCCAATGTTTCAAGTAAGTCCCCTCACTCATCGTTAGGGAAAAGAGATTTGTTGAGTGAGGTGGCTCACACACGTCAGATAAGAAACTTTTATGCAGGTTATTCAGAAGTGCTTTGGCATGTGTCCTCCAGAAAAAGTCTAAATTCTAAAGCAGCAAATATAAGTTAACTAGAATCCTTTTGCACCACATAAAGCAGCAAACCAAATCAATAAAATAAGCCAGAACTTACCAAATGGAATGGTCATATGAGGCACAAGTCAAAGTCCGCAGGCAAGTTTTGATGTTATTTCTTATGTAACGGTAAAGAGTATAATTAGTCTCTTGGGCAAAAACAACTAGTTGGGAAGCAGATTGAGCCAGACCTAAACCGACACTAAAGCCTAAACAGATTTCCCTGTGAAACTTGAATTCTTAAATAAGTGGATATATAAGATGTGCATTGCTAAATGCCACAAAATGAAGTTTATAAATTCTCTGTTTCTCAATTAATTACTTTAGCTCTCAAGAGGAAATAGGTATTTCACCCATGAAGTCTTTTGGTATCATAGCAGGTGGGCAGTATGCAAGATGAGAAAGAAAGTATAAAACAGTTGACCATGGAAACCCATGTAAGTCAGTATTTTTTGTTTACAAGTTATGCTCCACCAAGTTTCTGGGACATGGACAGCAAAGGACATAACTTAAAAGAATAGGGAAGATTTAAAACTATAAGTAATTTCAGATATTCATGCGATAAGGCATTCATCATATGCATTATAGAATCATACTACATAATATTAAAACTGAATTAAGAATTCACATGAGAGTTGACACACAAATTAACAAAATTCATTGCTTTCATTGTCAATGTACATATATAATATATAAAAATTACAATAAAATGCCCAAAGGCACAAGTTTCAACAACAAAATTTCAACAGCTAAAACTAACCTCCTAATTGAAATTAAAACCGAAAAATGTAAAACTAATACTATATTTCTAACACTCTATTGATTTAGTAAGAAACAATTTATAATTTTTTAAAAACATATATAAGTTTCAATCCAAAATATCATTAAAACAACTAAATATGCATAATCTTTAACTCCAAAAACCTGTTAATTAAATGTAGAGTAGTAATGAAAAAAAATCACCAGTGCTTGGTTTTTAATGATTTATTCATTATATATCTCATTGTATAAAGTGATAAACAAACAATACAGTACATGGTAGGAAAGGATAGAAAATCTTTCAAGAAATGGTGTACAATCGCATCTTCATAGATGGTTCTTAAATAGTAGAGAAAATAGTATTTTAAACTGGCATGAAAGACAACGAATGAGTCTTATGAGCTGGATTGTGAGGTGTTTTCATTGTTCAAATTTGATACATACTCCATTATTGTGATGGTGGGACAGTATGACACAACTCCGCAATCTCACCAAATCACATCTTTAGACAGCTTTCATCTATCTCTGCCTCCTTCCATGCATTTTCACGGCCAAATCACAACCAGTCATTTACGCAGTGCACTCTATGATGGACCAAGTTGTCAGTCTTCCATACGCTTTTTTCACACAGTTTCATGAATCATATGCAATCCATACTCTATTTATTTTTGTATTGCCTGCTGTTTCAGAATCTTTATTACTACCAAGTTTATGACATTCCTTACAGCGTGAGTCCAAGCTTGTGCCAAAGGGGACAGATAGCTGTCCCTGGGATGGACAGCAGACATCTCAGCATCACCTAGCCATCCCCTAATGTTTCCTATTTATTCTTTCCCATTTCTGGAACATTTCCTATAATTTCTGAGGCTCAGGAATGGTGGGGGAACATTTCTGACTGATCCTCAAAACATTTCTGGTGGGGGATGGTGTCCAAACAATACAGGGGACACGTCCACAAGATACACAGTTTACAAGTCTCGACCATGAGGATTTTCTTCACCAGTGTCATACATCTAAGCACATCTAGAAGCATTTTGCAGATGGAAAGGTATTCTTTATATCAATTACTAGCAATTAAGGTCAGCTCATTGCAGTCTACATGGCAAAGTGGGTCCACTATCTTAAACAAGGTCTAGGTTCAAGTCTATGAATATTGAATATGCACTAGGGATTGTTCTTGCACCCCTTACCCTTACTCGAATTGTCAAAAGAGTTTGCTAGCTGTGAAGAAGCTATGGCGATTCATGTTACATGGAGTCATAACATTTTTTTCCTGCAATATGCATCCTAAAAGTATACATGGATGTAATTGGCAAGTAAATACATTTCTCCCATGGAAAAGATTGAGGGAGGGATGGCTTCTATATGGAAATGAAGTCTTTTTTCTTAGTGAAACAGACCTATGATCTGAACATTTACGGGATATTCAAAGAGTCCCATTGAGCTTATTCTCACATACCCCTAAGGCACTCCTTCTAACTTCTTGTCGATAGATACATTGGTTGTTTCATTGATATCAAGACACAAGATGATGCATGTTCTACAGTTCAATTGGAGAGTATTCTAATGCCAAAATTCAAGTCTATTGTCAATGGTGTTTGTCAATGCCTTGGTTCAATGCTAGTATGAGAGTAAATGATATTGTCTTCCAATGTCTTATAGCCTTTCCAGCTTAGCCATCAATTTTAGCTAAAACCGCCCCAATAGTCATCTTGGATATATTATTCATCATATACACTAATTGTGATTTAAAATGACATCTTAAACAATTACTAATATCTAATTTACCAGTTTTAACATTCTTATAACTGTTCATTGTTAAATTTCTAAGTTGCCGGTTCGGGTTCGGGGGTTCGGTTCGCCGGTTCAGCAAAATTTTTTGGGGGGTGGTTTGGGTTCGTTAGTACAAATTACAAAAGCATGTAAATATATATATATATGTAGCCTAGAAGCATGAATTAGGATTAGAATATCACATAACATCATATAAACAACAAAACCACCATAAACTTGAATGTCATTTAAACATGCAAGCTATTCATTGTTCAAACTTCAAGTTCAATATTACAACACTTTTAAAGTTTTAATCATCAAATGGATTCTCTAAATCATTTAATCATCCATATCAATGTCAACATTGACATTAGATGAAGTAGGAAGACTAGATGAATCACAAGTAGTGCCAATGGCACCATCACTAGCACTAGTATTGTGCCCATGCTCCTGTTGGATATCCGACTCCTCATATGCAATATGGTGGGAACTGCAAGCATCCAAGTCAGTATCCTCTGGCACTATATCCCACAACTTCGTCTCCCCTTCCTTGTAGTTAGGTTGTTTGTGTGAAAGGAGACGCAAGTTGGAATGCACATATACTAAGTTCTCCGCTTTTTTTGACAGCAATTTATTGCGCTTTACTGAGTGGATGAAAGAATATGTGCTCCAATTCCTCTCAGATGCGGATGAACTAGCAACCTATGAAGACAAAGTAAACAATTAAAAAATTATAAATGAAATTATGAAACTTTTAAAACTAAAATATGAAAATTTATTAAACTTGTGATAAAATTTTGATTGCAAGGGGCTGCAAATTTTGGAAGTATTGTCCATGGAAGTACCACCAACTATGAGCATCCTTTAAGAACCTATCACGGGTGGCATCAACATCTAGATGATTTGAGTGCACAAAATTAGTGAACTCATTCGTGACTACACTTCGCAAATCTTGATCAGGGAAGAGTCTCACAAATGCTGCCTTGTACCCTTCAGCCACTTCTAAATCTCTATATGGAGGAAGCCTTCTTGGCTGTGAAAGAAGCTGACTACTGTAGTATTTTGGAGTCAATGCAAAGGCAAGAAGGTGTAATGGAGTTGTCATTTTGTTCCATCTTTCTTCAACAATTGTTTGCACTTGTTTGAAGAAAGTCTCTTCAGGGTCTTGCTCTCTTGCATTTATGGTGCACTTGATCTTCTCAAGCATTGAGTCTATACCATCATATATCTCTCCAATGCATGGCTTGTCCATGTCAGTATAGTGAATCATACTCAAAACGGGCTCAGTGAAGCTAAGGAGATACTCCACACGATCCCACCATGAGTCATCTAATATCATGCTCTTAATTCTTGTTGCTCTTTCAGTGTTGCTTTGCCTCCATATAGACCAATTAGTGCTAATCACCATGCTAGAAAGTGCCTGCCTAACTTTCACAAGTCGTCTCAAGACGATTGTATTAGAAGGTAAGGAAAATTTACACAACAAATACAGAATGAGGAAAGGTAAAAATGACAACTTTCATTAGTCAAAGGCTTAAAGCCAATTAGAGTTACAAAAGTGCCAAAATTGCATAAGCTTACTAGAGAACTAAGGGAAGAACCATAGTTGCCAAGAGACTAGTACCGGTACCAGTACGACTTTTTTTTAAAAATAAGAGACGGGGTACTTGGAGACGCCATCTTTTTTTAATATAAAAAAAAAATCAATAAATTAATAATTTATAGAAAATATCATGACATTATAAAAAAATTCATGTTATAATTTTTTAATGCTTTTAAATTTCACAGGAGATGCCAAAATTTCCGCTGGGAGACGTCGGGAGACTCAGGAGATGGCATGTCAAGTTTCCATGCTGTTGAAGGCGTTTTCGGGGATGTCTTCGGTACTAGAGACGCGTACCAATCTCCGATACATGCCTTAGGGGGCAGGAGACGCGTCTCCGAACAACATTGGGAAGAATCCCTTACAATGAGCAACAAGTTGCCTTTAAAGCTCAACAAGTAAAATAAAATAGAGAGAAAGGATGTGGTAGAGAGACAACCCTAGCCATTGTTGTACTGTAATGGAGCGAATTTGCACCCCTAGGAAAATTCCCCATTTACATCACCCTTACCTTAGAAAACGAAACTCGATGATGCAATTCCCACATCCGCCACCTTTCCCCGTCCACCTGACAGCGCGTTTTTGTGTTGGTGGAGCAATTTTGTCAGGGATGCACATGCACTGAGGGACGTCCACGTGTTGTGCTTCCGTCCTTACAGGATTCTTGCCTCTGGAATCTGCAGAGGTGTTACATTTTTCCATTGGTGAAGCGTAATGTGTCTGCCTCACTTGACCGATGCCAAACGGCCCTTATGCCTCCTTTCCATTCAAATTGCCTAATTCTTCACTCTATCCAACTTCTTCACCATTCTTGAACTCTTGACTGAATTCTTCACGCTCTCTTGATCAACTCTCACACTTCAAGCTCCACCACCACTTCATTGTAGCTACAAGCTGCTAGTTTCTTGGCTCTCCACTCTGTTTGTTGTGATGGCGTTGTTGTTGGAGAACTTGCAAGCTCACTCCTTCCTCTACTTTCCTTGAGAGCACGTAGCTGTGAAGGTGATATCTCCCATTGTCACTTGCTTTTGCATAATTGTATTCACATAGTAGCATATTGTTGTTTGTGTTATTGCTTGGCACTTTGTTGGCATTTCAATTCGCACATCTGGAATGCGGATTAAGAAACAAACAACTATGCACAATTAGACTGCTCTTCAAATTAGGAGGGGAGGCTCCCTCTTTGCTGATTATGCTTAAAAAGAAATACTAAACTAAAAATTGTCAATCTTTTTATCTCAACTGAGAGCACAAAGTTATAAAACTCTTTTCATTGTAGCTAAGGTTTTCTTTGGTTTCGTAACTTCAACTACAACTAAGCCTATTCTAATAACGCTTTTAACATCTCAAGTAAATTCAGAGCAAGAGAATTAGAAGTAAACAGGGAATGATTAATTAACACAAAGCTTAAACAAACTTGTTTCTAGAACACATCCGAAGACTCATTGTACTTTTAGATGTAAGTTGAAATAAAGATTATGAAAGCAAAACATGAAACAATGTACTGAAAAGATTGAGACAGTAGATTAGAGCAAAATAGGCGTGAGATTTCCTATTCTCAAATTTCCAGTAAACCATAAACTTCTGGGACAACAAATTGTAGCAAATGTAGGCTTACAACATGCGATCAAACCAGATTACACTTGACAAAGTTGAACATATACTTAATAGCAAACTTGTAGGCAAAAGTAGGCTCAACAATTTTGTTATCACAAGCATGGTTAAAAAATAAATGGGCAAGGCTGCCCTTATTTATACACAAACAAACGAGTAGGGAACCTTAAAATCTCCTTGTTTTAACAATCAATCTTGCCAACATGCAAGCTTTATTTCTAAGTCTAAACAAAAGATTACTAACAGTTAATTGGAATACTAACATCAGTTAATTGAACTAACACTAAGGAAAGCTCCAAATATACAATAGATATTTCCAAAGAATAGATATGAATGAAAAGATAACAGTGAGTTAAACTTATAAAAGACATCGAGTTAACTGCTGCTTTAAGTTCTATCCTTGGAAAACATTGCATGTCTTCAACTGGCAGTTCACTCATTGACAACCTCAGATATCATTTCCTCCAGAAAACCGTTAACAACCTCTTCATCAGGATCACTGATACTCTTCGAAACAATGTACTATCTCTGCAACATCTCTTCACCATCTGCGATCAGATTTAGAAATTATTTTCTCTTTTCAGCTGCTTCATCAAATCTTGCTGACATTGCTGCAACTTGATTCATCTGACAAGCACTAGGATCACCATTGAAACTACTATAGACCAGACTTTGAAACTCTGTTTGTACCTCATCGAGATCAAAGTAAGTGCCATCTTCATGTCGATATTGACAAGGAATTTGTGACACAAACGTACTTACGAACCTGGCAGCACTAGCAACCTTTTGTCTATATTCAGTCAATTCTGCAGATATTCCTTCGTAGGTTTTTACTTTGAAGAAGTGTTGTTCTCTCCAAGCAAAAAGCTTCTTCTTGTGTTCTTCTGTAGTGACTGAATCATATGTTGTTCTTAAGTCGGAAATGGCGATCTCATATCTTGGCTTCCTTTCTGCTATGTTCTGCTCTAACTCTTGAATCCCTGAGTGAAGATCATGGGCGTTGTACCTCAATTGGTACATCTTTGCAAGTATAAATCTGCCCCTGGTGATGAATTCTTCTACCCAATCTCTTAGATATTTCCCATATATAACCAATTGACTCAGCTGATTTTGATTTGCAGATGACTCTAGAATTTGTGGAAGCAAAGCAGTGATGTGTGAAGTACTATGAAGTAGATTGGAAATGTACTGACGCAGCTGTTGATTTTCAGCCTTGAGGGCTGCCTTGTCTTCTCCATCCTTGAGCACTCTCTCCTTCAGGTTAACTGCTGCAACCTCAAAGAGATTCACATTAGCATGCCAAGTGCTTTTACCAAGATTAGCTTTGACCAATGTGAAGTCATCAATCTCAACCTCATTGGCGTTCTTGTCCTTTGACGGTGTAGCAATCTCAATGACAACCTCATTATCAGTATTCTTCTCCACGTGAACCTACTTCTTGAGTTTCTTCTCTGATGTGTCTTGGTAGACGTTATAAACTTTGCAAAGTCCAATTGATAATAAGGCTTTCTCCTCTACCCGCCCAGAAGGTTCTCAAGCCAAGACGAAGGGTCTCTACTAACTTCTCTGGGAGAATTGGTTCCAGCTCTAGCCACTCTTAATGGATCAATTGGCGTTGAAACATTGTGAACTGGTGAATCCACTTCAGAGTCTATGTGAATAGGAGATGAAGGCTCTACCTCAACTTGTGATACTACCTTAATTGGAACTTTAGGTGCATCTGCAGATTGCTCTTGTTGATTCTCATTTTGCTTCAAGCTCTTTGTATTTCCGCTAATCTTGGTACCTTCAGGAGGATTGCTCATTGCTTTAACTCTAGGTTTTGATCTAGAAGAGGGAGGTAGTGATGAATGAACCACTGGCGGCTTTGATATTAGAATGACTGCCTTCCGTGTCCTTTTGCTACTCAAGAATAGTTTGTTGTTCTTGGCAATCCAACTTGTTCTTTCCTTGATTGAGGTGCTCTCTTTAGTGTACCAATCAATTGGTCGAAGTGGCTGTTGATCAACCTGATCTCTGGCATATGTGGGAAGTAAGACTTCTCCATCATCATTTGACAAAACCTCCACATCTTTTGATAAGAAATCAGCAATTTGATGAAGAGTAAGTCTACTGTAATCGCGTCGTCGCACTTAGAACTCATCTTCACAATTAACCCAAAATCTTCAATTGTAGGTTTATGTGAATGATTTTGACCAAGACGAGCTGCAAAGATGTAATGTCCCCATTTTGGGATTACCCTAAATCTGCCTTGATTTCTTGAAGATATCCTTTTATGATGGTCTAGTGTTCATATTGCATTCTTTTTCTCCTTTTCCTAATCAATCATAGGATAGACATTCATAAATTGATTCAATTTTCTATCAAATAATCACAATTACTCATAAGGCTCAATAATTGCTACAAGTATCTTTATTGTATAATTGTATATATATATATATATATATATATTACAATAATGTCAATGGAGCATAACATATCAACAATGTTATAAGATAACTAGTAGCATGCATGATTCATTATTCCTCATGCAATCAATAAAAAAATAGATAACATTAAATAAATAGCATCATCTATGAATTACTATTAATTAGACTATTATTTAAATCCATGATGTATTTATCAACACCATTATTTAAATGTACAAACATTTATCTAACTTATTATTTAAATTCATAAAATACTTATCTACTTTCCATCTGCATGTCTTTATAAATTTCAGATGATCTACAGTCTATATTTTATCTTTTGTTTCCCATTCTATTCTCTATTTCCTTCTTCCCCCCTATACATATCTTATTCTTTCTCTTTTTTCTATCTTCACATTCAAATGAGAAGATGTATCTTTTTGAAAAGAGACATTCATTAGAAGAGACACAACCTTTTGAAAACTAATTCCAAACCTTTCTAATTTCTGTTTTTATTGTTCTCCACACACTATTGATAGATCTCCTTTTTATATCTTCATTCCTTTACTCTTCTCTCTTCTTCTTAAAATCTGATATGTATTTTTAATATCTCTTCCCACAAACTTATTTTATATCTTTATACCTCCATGAAGAGAGGCATCTCTTTGAATAGAGATAACCCCACAAATGGACATGACTTTTAGTTAAACATTCCTTAATGATGTCATAAATTATATTCATTTTATTATTTTGTTTTGATGTGTATGATATTTTACTATTTAATTTATTTGTAATATTATTTATATTTATTATTTAAATATGTATATTTTAATATTTATAATATTATCTCTTAATAATTATTTGATAATTATGATAATATTTATATTAATTGATTTTATTGTGTTATATTAATTTGATACATTTTTAGTATTTATTTTATTATTTAAATTGCCATTATTTACAATTTTATATTCCATAATTATTTTGTTTTAATCCCTTATCTCTTTGCTTGCTCCATTTATTTCTTTCAATATAAATTATTATATTTTATATTATAATAATATTAAAATTATTAGAATTCATATTTTAATATTTACGATATTATCTTTAATTATAATATTATCTTTGTGATAATTATAATTACTAATGTTTATACTTTTATTATGTTTTTATCTTATTTAATTATTATCTTAATGTTGAGATTCCAGGGACATGACAAAAGAGACCCCAAGGGTCATATGAACGCCTCTCTTTGAGGAACTTGAGATTAAGCTTTGACAGTTCATTGCTCATCAACTTAGCATCAGCTGCTGATCTGCATCTATATATGCTCATCTCAAATGGGAAATTGATGGCAAGCTTGCATCTATTACGCAAAAAAGTGTGCACTTCATGTACTTGCCTTAGGAACTCCATGAACACTACCTTATCCATTGGATATCTAGGTAGCATGGCTAGATCACCTAAGAAGCCATATACTCTAATGTAGGAGAATGTGGGAAATTGGATAAACCAATCAACCCAATCTGCCATTGCCAATTTGGCATCTGCTGAAAACCGTATATGCAACTTATTGTCAAGATCTCGCACCATGTGCATTAGGAAAAGATCATTCACCTGCTTGAAATGTCGCTTTGACCGTGAAAACTCTAATTGTGAGTAATGCTCATACACATGCTAAATGCCAGAGTTCCAACGACATTTAAACCTCTAAACTTGCCTTGAAAGGCCCTTAGATATACGAGATATGAAATCATATGGAATTCATGGGCCTTGAAGAACCCTATCATTTGGTGGTGAAGAGTATCACTGATCAATGCTAGCTAGTTGTAGTGTTCTCCTTTGTTGACAATCTGGGACATGATGTAGAACATCCAAGGCTGAAACTTATGTGTTTCTGCTTGACCTATGACTCAGTTGAGTAGAGTAATCATGACTACGAATTCATCCTTGAATTCACCATGTCCAATGTTCTTGGGCAAAGTGTTTCGCTTCTCTTTCAACCACCTTCGTGCAATCCTTTTCTGGAACTGATCCTTTTGTGCATTCCACACCTTTTCACATTCTTCAGCTGATACAATAAAGTCATCCGCACATGGTGGAATGGAAAAACATCTCTCAATGTCTCCCAACTTGAGGCTGCAAACAATACGGCCATCCGCTGATTGGATTTCTCGTGAAGTGGGATTGTAATGTTTGACACAAGCAATCACAAACTCAAAAATTTGCGCTGAGATGGGAAAAGAAGCTGCTGCAAGCAACCCAGAATCATCAAGATTCTTGATTGTAATGTTGTCTACGCCTTTCAAAGTGTTCAAATCAACCATTGGATGTACTTGATGCAAGTCGGTGTCAAATGTCTTCAAGAAATCATGAAGCAAGACCGATTTGGTCCTGATTTCTATTGGAGAGAACTGCATATCTGAAAACTTGAAGATTGACTGTGAACACGACTATGTTTGAACAAGTTCTGCACAAAAGCTAAAAGTAGCTTGCTAATTTTTCTTCAGAAAAAGGAAAAATTTTCGAAAAAATCTGAGATATGGGTTTTGTTGAGAATGTCATTTTGAAGAGACCCAAATCGTCAGATTTCGAAAAAGCTGATTTTTTTAAGAACATGCAAAATCCTCTAAAAAGTAGAAGCAGCAAAGCAATTTTTTCGGAAAAAATATGAGATATGGGTTTTTTGTAGATATTCATGTGCTAAATAGAACCAGACCATCCGTTTTTCGAAAAAAGCTAAGGTCTGAGTTTTGTAGAAAATGTTGTTCTGAATAGACCCAAATCGTCAGATTTCGAAAAATCTAAGGATTTCTTGAACATACGTGATTTCCTAAAAATAGGAGCCGAAGAAGCAGACGAAGAATTTTCCAATCTTGAAGAAGAATGAAAAAGTAAACCTAGATCGATGAAATTTGAAAATCTTGACCACCTATTTCTAAAAAATGATTCCGTGGAAAAATAGATTATGGAAAAGCATTCTTCTATGCAACCTAAACTCGAATCTATGAATAGTGCTAAAAAATATCTTCGTTTGAGCCTTCAAATCTTGTTGAGAAGAAAATTTTGTGTTTCTTCCTCTTGAAGCTAACCCGCAATTTGTGAATAATTGTCATGTCCCCGAATTGGAGGTATATTAAATTAATTATTTATTAAGTTATTCCAATAAAATATGATATCAAAAGAGATGACTTATTATTTAATTAATTTAATATTAAAGTGACTTAAAAATAAAATAATAAAATAATAGTCACTTGAAGAATAAAATAATATTTCTTCTAGAAGCTTCTTGAAAAGGCATTGAGAAATCTATTTAAGAAGTTGTTGGCTAAGCATTTGGACACACTTGATTTGGAATTCATTTTCTCATTACCTGCATGGTAAGAAGCTGAATGCTTAGCTTGCTTGAGGGTTTGAAGACTCTAGAGTGCCAGTTTCGATTGTGAGACACCAATCCTAGCTGGGAGTTTGGGGAAGGTATTTTAGTCTTTCCACTTGTGCCAAATTTTGTGGCCTTTGGCCAAATTTGCATTATTGAAGGAAATCGATTGGAAAGGTTTATTGTAGATTGAGGAGATATTTCAGTCCCTTGGTGAAGGACGATTTTGTTAGAGGAAGACGACTTCATCTAAGCTGGTTCAATTTCCATTCATACTTGTGCTGGTGAAATCGTGGCTTTTGTCCTTGGCTGGGCGCACTCCTTGGAGGTGCGATTTTGTCTCTGCAGTTGGGAAAAATTCATAAAAATATTTAGAAGGTTTGTGGGGTTCCAAGAAGCAAGGCACTGCCTTTTGGAAGGCTTGCAAGCATCACTTGAGGAGGATCGAACATTTTGCTCATTGCTGCCATACATTTCCAAGTTTACTCCTTGTGTATATTTTGCATTTTGTGAGAGTCTTGATAGCTGCCTTATGCAGCAGATTATATTGTAATCATTGGCATTATAAATAATAATATTTCAGTCCTTGCATAATTACAGTCGCTGTCCTAGGAGCAGCTTATTGCATTGTAAAATCTCAGTCTTGATAGAAGGTCGATATAAGGAGATTGGCATCATATGCACTTCATTGTATCTCTCTCATAATAATAAGTGGAGGTGGATTGAGTTGGTTTGCCAAGTGTTTGTTCAAATGCCAAGTTACTTGCATTCATATCAGCTTACATAAGTTTGCATACAAAGTGTTTGACAAATTGTCTAGTTGCTGTAGATGCATAATTCACATGTGTAGGTCATATATTGGCACTTGGAAAATACAAAAAGAATTGCATTTCATCTCAGTTACTTATTTAGACATTTTAGTAATCATTTTCAAGCATCTAAACTTCACTTGCATCAAGCAAAGTCAAAACAAAACAAACTGAAAACAATAACCAACAGTTTCAAGGCTGCAAGCAAAGTGTTTGCCAAAATTCCTAAGGCAGAAATTCAGGCTTTTTGGATCAGTTTTGGCACGACACTTTACAATAATGGACGCCCAAAGCTTCTTTAAATAAAGTTTGGAAGCAAACAAGCACTTCACTTCAAAACCCTAAAATTTAGGAGTCCATGCATGCCCTAATCCAACCTCGTTTGCATCAAACTGGAAAAAATTCCTTAATATGGTGTTGAAAAACATGCACTTATGAAGATGTCTTAAAAAAAAAATTCAACTCAAGTTGACTTGGGCGCCTTCCTTGAAATAAGGCATCCAACTTTAGCAGTGTTAGAATATTTTTTGAAAATTTCAAATTTTCCTTGATAAAATGCCTTTGTTTGATCTTTGATTCCGGACGTTTAATAGATCCTGTGAATTGGTTGACGACCTCGTTGAAGAGCGTCATCAAATCTGGGAAGGATCTTCTAGAGGCTATAAACCCTAAAAAGTGGTTTTGAGGGCTTGAAATCTTGGGCGCCCCTAGCTAACAGGGGCACTTTTGTTTGCCAGACTTAAACCATTTTTTAATGATTTTCAATTATTCAAATTTGTCTCCTGTGCTTCGCTCTCTGTTCGATCTACAATTGCCGGTGATTGATGAATCTTCTGGTCAAGCTGAGATATTCATTGGAAAGCCTAAAGAAATTTGAAAAGATTGACCATTTTTTGCGAACCCTAAAAGTTGCTTCTGAGGACTCAAAACCCTAGGCACCCCTAGCTAACTGGGGCGCCCATGTGTGCCAAAGAAATTTTTTGATGTTTTTTATGATTTTCAATTTCTCCCTCTGACCAAACACCTCAGTTTGATCCGCAATTCTGGTCATTCGACTAATCCTGAGAACCTGCTGACGAATTTGTTGGAGAGCCTGATCAAATCTGAAAAGAATCTCCTGGAGGTAGTGAACCCTAAAAACTGCATTTGATGGCTCAAAATTTCGTGCGCCCATGGCCAATAGGGGTGCTTTTCCTCACTGGACTTAGTCAAATTTTGAGTTTCTTTATTTTCCTTTGACTTTCTTCAATTTTTGTTTGATCTTCATTTTTGGGCGTTTTACAGATCCCGTGAACTGGATGGACTCGTTGGAAAGCTTACTCAAATTTGGAAAGAACCCTTTTGAAGCTACAAACCCTAAAAGCACTTTTGACTACCTGAAATCTTGGGCGCCCCTGGCTAATAGGGGTGCTTTTTTGCTCCAGACAACCATTTTTTTAATGATTTTCAACCTTCTCGTGCTTCGCATTCACTACCTCGATGATTGCGTTGACTGCGATCACCGTTGCGCACGCGTGATAGAAGGAAGCTGGAAAAATGGCTAAGGCATTGATCGCCAGGCGCCTCCCTTGAAATAAGGCACTTTTCTTTTCCAGTGTTAGAAATTTTTCGAAGATTTTCCATATTTTTAGATTCCCCTCCTTCGTTCACCGTTTTTTTAGCATCTTTCGCCATGGATCAATCTATGTAGTGTTTGAGACTTAGATTTTGACACTTGGCAGCTAGCCATCCTCCATTAATGACCTCGAAGGTCCCAATTTTTCTTCTGAAAAAGTGAAATAGACCCACTAGAGAAAAATTGACTTTTTGACAATTCTGACTGGAACAGTGTGATCAGGACGTAAAATCAACTAATCAAAATCAATTTGAGCTTTTTCTGGTAAGATTCTATTTTTAGCTATTTTTAGCCATTTTTCTAAAAAGTAGGGCCGAAAAACTGAAGTCAAGGTTTTGTAGATAATTTCATTCTAAAGCAACCCAGATTGTTAGATTTTGGAAATTTTGAGTTTTTCACCAACATGTGTGAATCCCTAAAAATTAGGGTTTTGCATGCAAATTTCTACTTTTAGAAAAAATTTACCAACATCCGTTTAACCCTATGATCCATTTACTTTTCAAAAATTTCTAGAAATAGAAAATGTCTATTTTTAGAAACTTTGACCTTTTTTGACTTTTGACGACAATTGTACAAGATTTTGACCATTTAACCAAAATGCCTTAATGAAGCAAAAATTTTAATTTTGGGTGCAACACACTTCTACTTCCATACATTTCTTTATCATTTTCTACACTCATTGCTATTTGGCTATTTGTAGTGGTGGAAGCACCAAAGTGGGGGATTGACTAAGGTAGTCCTCTAAAAACAGCCCCAACATTTTCCTTGGTCTTGTGTGTGTAGGTACTTTCGTGTGGGAGCTCTTTGAGATTCAACTCTCAGATAGAAAGGTCTACTTTTCTCACCTCCTCTTCATCAATTCAAGCATAGTTTAGTTAAAGCATTCTTCTTGTTGTATTTCACTTTTGTACCTTTTCTATTATTCTGTCGTAGGATATAACTCCATTAGTCGGGTTGTTAGTTGTACTTCTGGTGTTCTAATCTGTCTCAGAAGTCTTATGTCCATACGCAGTGCACCACTAAGACGCCAGCGCACTGTGCTGGAGTCTGTATCCTGCACTGTCGTCCTTAGGTAGAGAGTTGTTTGAGCAACAGGTTGGACTTTGGAAATCAACTCATTTGACCCTTTGAAACACTCGGGTTAGTAAAATGACAGCGACAACCAAATTGCTCTTCCTTTTCAACCTTAACATCTCAACCTTTTCAACTCGCTTAGCAAAGCTTGAGGTAGTTTAGGGCAGCCTGTTGTTTAGGACTCTCCCGTGACCTGGAGTCCCGAGGCAACCGGTCCCCCTTCTCTACACATAAAGATGCCTAATGTATCTGCAAAATAATGTTGATCTGCAAACATGAACATTCCCAACACTCCCGCTAGTAGCCATATTGATGAAAAAAAGAGGGTGAACCACATAAAATCCCCACGAAATCCACCTAAAACATAGCCCAAGCATGGTCATCTGACCAAAAAAAAGGACATGCAAATGAAAAGAAGACACGAGCATTACACTTCTACTCCTTGAAATCCATGGGAATGCATTTAAGCTCATCCTTGTAGCTCCATAGCTCGAGATTGGGCAGTTAGGAAGGACGTCACAGCATTCATGATGCCACAAAGAAGGTAGGTGTAGAAAAACGACGTGTCATCATTTGTCTTTTGTGGTCTCTTTGCATGGTCTGGCTTGGCCTTTTTCCTACCTTTTCCTTACCTGGCATTCCATTTCTATCTTAGCTACCACGCATTTACTTTTACCTCTTTGACTTGTCGAGGGTTCCATGGGAATCGGGAACCATTGGTTCTTGGTTCCTATGAAACCTTTGACCAGATTCTTCTTGTCTTTGTTTTTCGCGGGCTGCCTCCTTTGCCTTAGCTTATTTTGTCAAAGCCTATGAGGGGAGAGGGAAGAGGTTCCTAGTTCCTATGGAATCTCTCATCACTAATTTCTTCCTTGGGCATATTCCTTAGTTGGGTAGGTAAACAAACACTAGGAACCATTTTCCCCTCTCTTCACCCCGTTTCACTTTTGCATTAGTCGCAGGGGGCAAAATGACAACAGGTTCATTTGATAACAAAGAAGAAGGAAAGGAAAGGTGTTTGCTTTTATTAACGAATGAGTGGTTGTAATGTCCCCATTTTGGCCATACACTCTTCGTTTGGTTTTAGCCTATTTCCGGAAATCCATAGGCTACTCAGATGTGCGAATTTAGGGTTTCCACTTTCATTAAGTCTTGCTTCCAGCTCAGTTCTGCTTTCTGTTGGTTTTGAGGTAAACTTACTATTTTTGGCAGTGGCTATTTTTAGTAAGTCTAATTTTGGCAGTGGCATCATCAGCAGTTCAACTCAAGTCATCTTGTTATCCATCAGTTTCAATTTGGCTTTGGGTTTGGTTTTCTTCATGAGTTGAGTTTATACTTAGTCAAATTTCATGTTTCTCAATTGTACCCCACGCCTAGGAGTAATAACTTCATGTTGTTTTAAAAGAAGGGCCATTAAGGGGGTCAATTGTGCATTTAATGATTTATTAAATGCTTTATTGTTGCAAAGTGAAGTTGGACACCTAAAGGAGGTTGAGTAATATTTTATTATTTCAAAAAGTAAAATGCAAAAAGGTGGTGTCCCTTTTGGAAGTTGAAGTGATTCAACTTCTTGGAATTTGAAGAGTTCTTGTTGCTTCATTTGCCAACTGAAGTTTATATATTGCTGTTATTTGAAGAGCTGATTATGTTATGTTTTGGAAATCAAAGTTATGCTGCTGGTTTGAAAACCAGAATCCGGCTAAGGGAAAGCTTAGCAAATTTACTCCATTCTTCGGGCCTGAAACTATGG
>VDFB02296690.1:0-39941 GCA_007258455.2 Sequoia sempervirens | reverse complement strand
ATGCTTAGAATAAAAAATATATATTATTCTTTGTAACTTAATTGATAATGATGATGTGGGATATATGATGTGATATGCTATGATTATGCTGATGATTTTTGGAAGCATGATGAATGCATTGATTATGTTTTTGTTGAGTTTCATGATACTAGGCTAGCTCGAAGAGATGATAGAAGAGACAATATGATCGAGTATTGATTTTGATGATTGATTCAAAAATCCAACAAGTCTATGATCTACTGAGAGTTATTAGAGATGGTAATGAGAAATGCAGAATGATGATGATAAATACATGATGATGATTTTCTCACTTTTCAGGATTGGGATTTTTTGTCGTTTCTTATTGTTTGAGATAACACATAGACACTATGCATCAAGGTATTAATAACCAGGACGATGTTGTATCTAGTGTAATGGAATTTGACTCAGAAAATAGATAGGATAGTTCCTGTTCACACCTTGACATACAAAAACCTCATTGGAATGTAAATTAGAAGCTAAAAATAATTTGGACCAAAGCATACACAATAGTCAACAACATACTCCAAACAACTTCCCTAAACACAACTAAGCAAGTATGTGCCAAGACTATTTTACAAGAATACCCACAAGCACAACAAATGAAAGATAATGATCGATGCCCCATTCCTTTCTCTCTAAATCCTTTTGATAGACATCATCGAGAGGTCCTCAAAATGGGCCATTAAGATAAATCATAAGAGAAGATCAAAGAAAAACATTCAGTGTTATCTATATCTCTTACCTATTTAGTTTAGCTGAGGTGATGTCTGATACTAATATCCATCACATGAAGGATACATCCTAGGACATGTTGATCAGATGGTTTGATGTTAGGATGATGATGCTAATGATAAGTCATTGATATAAACTTCATTGACTCATTTACCCATGATTTAGACTTTAGATTTTGACAACTAGGTTCTTACTTTACAACTTGTTATACTTTATTTCTATTTGTTTCACCAAAGATTGAAGATGATGATAGATTTATTATGGGTGGAAGTTTATTGCAGGTGAAAGCGAGATGGGATGGGTGGTTTTGGACTTTCTAGATTATTTCAATGTTTTTGGTATTTTTGAAAATGTTTTGAGGTTATTTTTGGGTTTTTTTGGGAATGTTTATGTGAATGTTTTGGGTTTTCAGGTTCTTTGAAGCTATTTAGGGTTTTTCTCTAAGATATTTGAGGCTGTTTAGGTCCTTTTCAATGTTTTATGATGTTTTTGGATTTTCCATTTTCAAATGTTTTTGGCTTTTCCGATATTTGAATGTTTAGGAGTTTTTCTAAGTTATTTGGATGTTTAGGGGTTTTCCGAGTTATCTAGATGTTTTTGGATTTTCCAAGTTTCAACCAAGAACCTAACCTAAATATTTATCCTAGCGGCCTCGGGGGCTGATCAAAGATAAGCCTTACCTATGTTATACACATAGAGACAACATAGTTTGACTGAATCAACTTATTTAAAGATGAAGATATAAATAATTGATGGAATGTCAGTTTATTATGACAGACTCCTAAAGGACTAACCTATGGTGTCTCAAAGGCACATCAATGATGGCCTTGCCTATGTTCAAGCTTAGAGATGATGTAGTTCCACAAGGTTACTATTTTTGGATTTTTGATATTCAAACGTTTTAGGGATTTTGGTGAGATTTGGACGTTTTGGATTTTTCCTTTATAATTTTTTGAATGTTTTTGGATTTTAGCTATACAAGATTTGGATGTTTTGGTATTTTGATGAGATTTTATAATTTTTTTTGGATTTTTGATGAGATTTCCAACAACTTAAAGATATCTAAGAACCTGGTCTGATTCATAACGAATTTCCCCCAATGTGACATGTTAGACTACTTTGATATAGGCAGGATAAGATGACCTTTGGAATATTCTAAGTAGTACTAAAGGGATTGTGATACTTCACAACATCAAGCTACGATAAGGACACAAATAGGCGATGGGTGAATAAATAGGATGAATGGTGTAGGGGCACCCTTGGGTTTATGCAATGAATTTTTGGTTTTTGTTCAAGTGAGTGTTGATTTCATGTAATAAGGTCCTTTTAGTCCATTTCATGTTAGTTGGAGTCATTTTGAGTCATTATGGAGTCTCTAGGTGCAAGGTTAAGTGAAAATGCAAATGTTGTCAAGATTGTTCAAAAGTTGTCAAGCAACTTTGCATTTTTTTGTAAACTAATGTAATTTGATGTAACTAAACCAAATATGGTTGGGGATAGTTAGAATATGTATGTGAACATTGAAATAAGCCTTGTAATCTTGAAAGGAGAGGTTGGAATGAAGTTTGGGGAATGAAAGCTCTTTTTTGCACATCTATTTTTCTATGTTTTCCCTGCTTCTTTCAATTTCTATCACATTGTATGAATTATGGGTGCACTGTACGGATGAAATGGTGGTTTTATGTTGTATAGGAGGGTCTTAGATTTTTTTTAGTTTTTATTTGAGCAAGATTCATATTTTTTTGAGAGATATATGATCATTTTTTGTGAAAACTATTCTGAACCCTGCCTAAGGTTTCAAACTTGCAAAAAACTGCCATAACTCGAGTTTCCTCCATGGGAAAATGCTACAAAATGGTGGAAAATTATATATTGGAATTATCTATATCCTTGCAAGTTTTGGAATCATTTCATTCATGTTGGAAAAAGATCTCTTAATTAGAAATTTCTGATTTTATAGAGAAACGGTCCAAAAAAGCCCTATTAGAAGTAAGACAGTCAAATTTTGAGCCCCTCTATACAAATAAACCATAATTTATTTTTGGATATGTGTAAGAATGGAAAAATGGGTATCCTAAATGAGTCTCCTTTTTGTAGATCAGGTCTGGGTCAAAAGATATGCCCAAAAGGCCTTTTTGAAAGGCTACAAGTAAGAATGAGGGTTTGTGAAGGAAAACCCATAGTTTGATGAACAAAGACACTTATAAGTGGTTTTCTAAGGTTTATTTGTTATTTTACACCCCTAATTTGCATAAAATTTATATCAGAGTGTAGGTTGGATTGAAGAGGGGAAGATTTGAAGTGAAAAAGAAACAAAAATGCCTCCAAAAGGGAATCTAATCTTTAAAGAGGTGAATGAATTGAAGGAGAGACATGCAAGAGAGATAATACAAATAAAGGAGAGACTTGCTGCCTTAGAAATGAGTCAAAAAATATGAATGGTAATAGGAGACTTGAGTGATCGAGAAGAAGAAGAAAGGGAAAAGGAAAGTTCCCAAGGAGGGTCTAAGGAAGAGATGGATCTTGATGACTTGAGGATGACAAAGCTGTTGAAGGTAGTCAAGGGAGAAGGTCCTAAGATCAAGATGGATTTACCAATGTATGGAGGAAAATTGGATAGTGAAGAACTCTTAGATTGAATAGGAGCACTAGACAACTACTTTGAATATGGAGACGTACTAGAAGAACAAAGGGTGAAATTGGCCTAGAAAAAATTGAAGGGCCATTCCTTACTTTGGTGGGACTATGTACAAGATGAGAGGACAAAAAAGGAAATTCTAAAATCACCTCTTGGGATAGGATGGTTGCTAAACTCAAAAGTAAATTCCTACCCGGTGACTATACTATTTAGTTATTCAGAATACTTCAAAATCTTAAGAAAAATGACATGGATGTGCAAGCCTATATTCAAGAGTTCTACAAATTGGGTATGAGGGCAGGCCATGTAGAAGATGATGTGGAAAAAGTGGCAATATGTATCAATGGGTTGAGATACAACCTTCAAAATGAACTAAGCCCTACAAAACTGAGAATAGTGGAAGAGTGCTATCAATTGGCCATAAGGGTTGAAGATAAGATGAGGAGAATGGAAGAAAAGAAAAGCAGGGGTAGAGGAAGGAGTTTTAGAGGAAGAGGTACATTTTCTAATTCAGGAAAACCACATGGGAGTCAAGGAGAGACAAGCAACACCCAAGAAATAGTTATAGATTCAAGAGGAAATTTTAGGGGAAGAAGATTAGATTCTAGGGGAAGATTTGGAGGCCAAAGAGGAGGTTCAAGTGGCTTTACTAGGTAGTTTTATAAGTGAAACAAATTTGTAGGCCACCAAGCATGGTAATGTACTGAGGAGCAACCATCTACTTCTTTTGGAAGTGAAAGAAGAAATTAGATTGCACAAAGTGGAGATAATGTTGAGAGTGTACATTCTTCACCACACATTGAAGAACCAGAGATTGGAGAGTTTTTGATGATGAGAAGAACTCTAATCAAAGAGCCAATGGAGAAGGAATCAACATAGAGAAAGTCACTCTTTAGGACTACATGTAAAAGCCAAGGAAGTGTTGCAAGGTTGTTATTGATTCTGGTAGTACAAATAATTTGGTTTCTCTTGAAATGGTAGAGGAGTTTAAATTACAAAGTTTCCCTCATGCCACTCCCTACAAGGTGTCTTGGTTAAACAAAGGACAACAAGTAGTTGTGAATGCACAAATTAGTTGGGTAAATTTTCACATAGGGGGATATAAGGATAAGGTTTTATGTGACATAATACCAATGGATGTTTTCCATTTGCTCTTGGGTAGGCCTTGCCAATATGATAGGAATTCCAAGCATGATGGAAGGAAAAAAACATATGTCATAGAGAAAGATGGAGTTCAATACACCCTTACGCCATTAAAAGAGGAAATTCAAGAATCACCAATGGGTTATAGTGCTATGTTGGTGAGTGAAAAACCATAGAAAAGGAGGACAAGGGCTTTGCAAGCATAAACAAACATAGGACTACTATGACAAAAACTAGGGTTGATCAATTACCATTAGAGGTTCAAGATTTGTTGAAGGAGCATGTTAATCTGATAGTAGATGAAATTCCAAGGAGAGGTACTTGTCCTCTGATGGGCAAGGTCGTTGATGTCACAACTTGAATCATTTAATTAATTCTTTTATTGAACCAGGTGTGTCTCAGAGCAATATGCGATGAGGATAGTTGTCACAAATTCTTTTTGGGGGGTTTTGATTCTGTTGCCACGAGGATTCATTTTCTTGCCATTGTGGTTGCTGGTTAGACTAGCACTGGGATTGGTTCCATTGGGGATTCATCCACTCTGGTTTCCTCCAATATGTAGTTGGGGGTTGTGGTTGATATTGGGGGGTCCATGGATTTTGATTCTAGTTTGATTGTGAACCATATTGTCTTTGATTTGTGTTATACCCTTGGTTCTGAGGTCTTTGGCCAACATAATTGAGTTCTTCCTTGATTATTGGTGGTTTCTTGATATTGTTCTTTATTCCCACCAGAAGACTGCAAGAACTGGTCAGGTGTGGTTTTTCACAAATCTCACAAATTTCAATCTAATTTAATGGGCATTCCCTCAAAAGGTGTTTCCCCCTACATTTGGAACAATAAATTGACAACGGTTTAGTAGTCCTCTTTTCTCCTTGCATGTTAAGATGTAGTAGCAGATTAGTCTTCGTGTTTTCCAATTCTTCCATTACTTTGGATACATCAGTGGTGTGAGTCTTGTTCCTCCTTGAGTTTCGAGTCCCCACTCTAGTTCTAGAGTAGTTTCTACAAATCTCCATAATGTTGTCCAAGAAAAGCTTGTTAATGTCTCCCTTTCCCATCAGGTTCAAGGATTCTCTAGACTCATCTTCAATCCCTCTCAGGAAAATTGTTTTTCTGATTTCATCATCCAACCCATTAGTGCACCTTTGATGTACAAATTGAAATCTATCAACATAGTCTTCTAGACTTTCGTCTTCTAATTGCTTTATGTGAAACAGTTCCTCCTTTCTATCTCTCACTCGACAGTAATCCTAGTATTTATCCAAGAATTCAGTCTCCATCTGTTGCCAAGTCCTAATCGTTGCTAACCCTAAACCCATAAACCATCTTAAAGCCGATTCTTTCAAAGTAGAAGGAAACAACTTCAACTTCTGATTATCAGTTGAATAATCACAGGTTTGGCACAAGATTTTGAATTCAAATAGGAATTGATCAGGATCTTTTGCAGTTTTTCCCCTAAATGTTGGAAGAACTGAGGGAGAAATGTTTTTCATAAGGGGTTCATCAAGTTGTCTTTCAAGATTGATAGGATTTGAAAAGGTTCTATTTGCTGGTGGACGTATTGGTTGGTCACCCATTTCTTCTCCTAGAATTGGATTTTTGTTCTCTTCTTGATTTTCAATGGGGTTTTCTTGATCAATTTCTTGATTTTCAATCCGATATTGCTGGATATCCTCTTGATTAAAATCAAGATTTCTTCTAATGTCAACATTTTGTGGAAGAAACCTTTGTAGTTGGTCCCTGCTTCATCTCATCCACAATTTTAGATCTTTCTTCCATATCAACACTAAGGATTCACACTAAATAGCCAGATCGTTTAAGTATCCCGACAAGGATGCCAAAAATGATTGGCAAGGTCATTGATGTCACAACTTGCATCATTTAATTAATTATTTTATTGAACCAGGTGTGTCTTAGAGCAATATGCGATAAGGATAGTTGTCACATATTCTTTTTGGGGGGTTTTTACTGTAAACAACGACTTCAAGTATCATTTTTCCTACTTTAGGAGCTTTCAAGAGCTAAACTGTAGCAACTGATTCCTAAGATTTAAATCTATTTTAAATCGTAATTTAAAATTCTACTGACTTAATTATGACTTTATTGACTTCGATTTAGACCAATTCATGGAGACAATTAATGATTACTTTAATCCTTAATCTAAAATGCAGAATTCCAAATTAATTCTATTTTGCTTTAAAAGAAATCCATAACTTAATTGTTGGAAACTAAATGCTAATATAAGAGCAAAAATGAATTGCAGGAAAATGACAATTATTCTAAAAAGCATAAAGACTAATCTCCATGAACAGATTCTGAACAGACTTCAACTCCATCTTTCCATAAATTCCTAACATTGCTTTAATGAAGCTTAACAAACAAATGTTAATTCTAACTGATTCAGACGACATCTAATCCTAATTTATAAAAGAAACTTGTTCAACAATTCTAATGGTTCAATTTAACATTTCTAATAAACAAATCTAAACATTCAAACTATTCGATCTTAACCATAATAAACTGAAACTTCGAAACAAAATTGTAAACATAAGTGATTGTCTTATCTTAACAATTACCAAGATAGAATATGATTTTAACAATTGAACAATTCAAAATCAGTTTCTACTACAGATTTTAATATCAGAAAATAACAACACTTAAGAAAAATACCATAAGATCGTTCCAAAGGTTGAGTGGGCCCTGCTCTTCCTCAGGTAAGATCCTTCAACACGGTGAATTAATTAACTTCTTACTTCCTTTCTCATTGATCAAAAGTAAAGCGCAAAACAATGTATTGCTTTGTGATTACAAAAAAAATTCTAATTGAAAATTATCTAACTCCTAACTAAGAACAAAATGTGGATATTTATAAATTATCCTTATTAGCTTCTAACATGGTGCTAACTGCCAAAACTTAAGGCGACTAACTACATATTCAAAATGAAACTAAAAATAGAACTGATGTTGACTGAAGGAGGACTATGCCAAAATTACCCCAGATTGGTGCTAGAAGTAAAAGTTCCTCAACCGACTATGAAGAAGTCGATTCAAACTTGGAGTGACTCATCATCCAGTAGGGCCTATTTATGGTGTAGTCATTCGTCATGATTAGATAGAGAATTTAATCGTCTCATCAACCTTTAAGATACCCTATTAAAAACCCTTATAAAAAGGACAACAATCATGGTAATAAAGATTAATGCAACATAATCATCTCATCCAAAGTAATTATAAAGCAATGCATTTAACATAAGCTATTACTTCCAAAATATCCGCTAATTTAGCTAAACATAAAGTAAAATAAGCAAATAGGTTAATCTATTGTCTACCGCCAGTCATGTTAATTAACAATAAAAACAAGTCTTTTTAAACATAAAAAGCCTTAAATGAAAGTATTTTATATCTCCCATCATCCTCATGTAGGGTTTCTAGAGTGGGAAGACAAATCTTTCAATGTCATTGAAGATACTAAACATTTACAGTTGGAATATGAAGATGTAACCCACATTATCTTTGCATTGGTTAGGCAGTTTGGTGAAGGTAGCCCAATACAAGAGGAGGTTAGGGGGCTAAGTTCTTAGTTAGAGGTTCCATTTTCTATTTTGCAATCATATATGAACAAAGACAAGGAAAAGACCATTGATTGTGTAGATCCAAGAGAGAGCAGCATTACACATTGTAGGTTTGGATGATATATGTTGTGTGGTTGATTCTCAGTCCAAGCCCCTTCCACATATGAAAATTTATGGTGTTGAAAAGGCAGGAAGGACTTGATGTCTTCAGTTTTCAATTCAAGGTGAAGACTCTACACATTCATTGCAGAAATTACACAAGGAGGTATGGGAGGTTAGTGATGATATCATTCTTTTGGAAGAGAGCAGTACCACTGATCAAGTAACCATGTTTCTTGTCCTAATGGTTAGAGACAAAGAGGGAAGACAAAATGCTTTGGTTGAGATGGTAAACTTGAGGGGTGAGAAGCCTAAGTTCAAAATGAAACAAGCTATTGAAGTGAAGCAAGATTCTATTGAATTGTGTGCCATCTATCAAGTAGAAAGGGATTAGTTACAAGTTGGAGGTAACAAATGCAAGGAAAGGGCAGTTGTGAGCAAAGGAGTCATTGATTTCAAGGTTGCAGATTTAGTTTTTGCTTTGTACTCTTTACAAATGGATGTTGTTACAGGTTATGATGTAGGTTCCCAAGAATTTGCAGATGGTGAGTGGGTCATGACATGTTTACTATTGTAGGTATTAACTCAAGTGGAACTTGAGTTCTTTTCTCCTTTGGAGAGTATGGTGCAGGGGAACCCTTGGTTCCAAGTGCACCCTTGGGTTTATTCAATGAATTTTTGGTTCTTGTTCAATTGAGTGTTGATTTCATGTAATAAGGTCCTTTGAGACCATTTCATCTTAGTTTGAGTCATTTTGAGTCATTATGGAGTCTCTAGGTGCAAGGTTAAGTGAAAATGCAAATGTTGTCAACATTGTTCAAAAGTTGTCAAGCAACTTTACAATTTTTTGCAAACCAATGTAATTTAATGTAACTAAACCAAATATGGTTGGGGAAAGTTAGAATATGGTTGTAAACATTGAAATAAGCCTTGTAATCTCTAAAGGAGAGGTTGAAATGAATTTTGGGGAATGAAAGCTCTTTTTGCACATCTATTTTTCTATGTTTTCCCTACTTCTTTCGATTTATGTCACATTGTAAAAATTATGGGTGCACTGTATGGATTTAATGGTGGTTTTCTGTTGTAGAGGAGGGTCTTATATTTTTTTTTTTTTGAGCAAGTTTCATAAATTTTTGAGAGAGATATGAGCATTTTTTGTGAAAACTGTTCTAAACCTTGCCTAGGGTTTCAAACTTGCAAAAAACTGCCATAACTTCAATTTCCTCCGTGGGAAAATGCTACAAATTGGTGGAAGATTTTATCTTGGAATAATATACATCCATGCAATTTTTGGGATCATTTCATTCATGTGGGAAAAATATCTCCACCAATTTTTTTGATTTTGCAGAGAAAAAGATCTCTTCAACCTTGGTTCAAAGTGCACCCTTGGGTTTATGCAATGAATTTTTGGTTTTTGTTCAAGTGAGTGTTGATTTAATGTAATAATTTCCTTTGATTCCATTTAATGTTATTCAGAGTCATTTTGAGTCATTATGGAGTCTTTAGGTGCAAGGTTAAGTGAAAATTTAAATGTTGTCAACATTGTTCAAAAGTTGTCAAGCAACTTTACAATTTTTTGCAAACTAATGTAATTTGATGTAACTAAACCAAATATGGTTGGGGATAGTTAGAATATGGTTGTGTATATGAGAGAATTTTCATCCCCTATGCAAATCCCCTTTTTTCCCTTACCCACCTTAGGAAACCAAGTTTAGAGACTTAATTCCACCTAAGCCCGTCGTTGGCAGTCCACTTGGTGCCTGTTATGAGCGTTAGTCGAGGAATTTCTATAGGGGATTCCTGCGCAACACAGACGTACACGTGACACACTTACGTCCCTGGGAGATTCCTGCAGCTGAACTTGCAGAGGAGTTACTCCTCCCATTGGCAGTGAAGTTATAATGCCCCCTTCGGTTGATTGACCCGAATATGGCCGTTTTCTTCCATTCCCTCTTCAAATTCATCCCTTCAACATTCAATCCAACTCTTCAGCAGATCAAGCTTTCATTATTTCACTCCACAAGCTCACTTACTCACTCACTTCAAGCATTCTAGCACCTCGTCACTTTGGTAGAGCATGTTTGGGACCACGCCATTGCAACAGAGGTTTGAGTTCCTCTCATTTCTCCCCCAAGCAGCCTTGGGTTCTCTTGGTGGAGGTGGTGAGCTTCCCTCTCCTCTCCTCTATCACTTGGTTGAGTAGCATAATACTGCTTTGTAGTGTTTATTTGTTTTTTACTACACTATTTCTTTATCCCGTTTCCTTGGCTGTCCGTGGAGATGGAAACACCTAAATGGGGGTCTAACTGAGGCAGGCCGCTATACAAATACTTGATATTTTCCCTCTTTCTGTGTGTAGGTGTGCATGCTTCTCAGAAGATCAACTGGTGAATGAATTCCTCGGTGAGATCCTCCTTGTTTTCTTTACTCCTTATTTACTTTACAATATTAGAGAATATTTCATTTATTTACTTGTGTCATTCTAGCCCTTTAGTTAGTTAGTTGGGCCGTTAGTCATTTTGGCAGGTTTGACCTTGTCTTTGCTATTGTCTGGCCATAGAGACACCAACACACTTTAGAGATGCCAATGTACCACACTGTCATCCAAAGACTGCGCTTCCATATTCAGACAGAGAGCTCCCTGAGGCATAGAGTTGAACCTAAAAACTGGCTCGCCTAGCCCCACTTTGAAACTTGAGATTGTAGAGTGATTGTAGGACTTTATGGTCCTTTTCATTCTCATCCTCATACCCTAAATATTGCACTTAGCTAAGGTAAGCTAGTGCAACCTCTCGCATCTTGACCCTCCATGACCTAGGGTCTTGCACGCGGTGGTCCCCCTCTCTTACTTTTTTGGTGAACCTGACATGGCCATTTTTGTTTCGTTCTTGCAATACTGACAGTTCCTTTCCTCGTAGTCTAGGATTGTTGTAGGTGTGAGTGTTGTAAGGCTGTTGCCTTGCAACCCAACTTGTGACCCCTAGTTGGCATAGTTGGAAAGGTTCCAAAGGTATTACGTGACAAAACCTTAATTGGGTCACTTTCTTATCTGTTAACCTTTAGGGATTCTGTGAAAGTGTTGTTTAGTGTGTGTAATGGATTCCTTCTTAGAATAACCCATCCCCTCTATGAAACCTATTAATAGTAGTATTGGTATAAATTTCACTCCACGGGACCTGTCGGTGGGTTTCAACAAGGAACCATCTCCTCTTTACATTCCTGCACGGATCAACGAAAACATTGTAGTTGGTGTTCTCGTTGACCCTACATCACAAGTGAACATAATAACAAAGGAGATTATACTCATAAATTTTTTACATAAGGATGGATATGATGCTCCTATAAGTTTCATCTACACACATGATAGGATTTTCATACCCCCTTTGGGTAGTATTGTCCTATCGGTCTTAGTTGGACCTAATTCTGTGAATCTCCTATTTGATATCATTCCTAGATTTTTAACTCTTTAGAGTGAAATTGGGTATCCCTTGGTTGGTGGAGATGAATGTGGTACCATTTGTCATGCATAAATGTTTAAAATTTATCCACGGAGGTTCCATGCACATAATCCATGACATCGGTTATAAACCACTGGTTGCACATGGTAGCTACTCCTTGGATCACCCATGGCCTATGTCCGTGGGTCCTATCTTGCCTAGGATAGACCTTTTGCACAAGACATATCAAAACTATAAGAAAGGGCATTTGAGGCCAAAAGTGAGATACCCTCCCTCGCCTTATTCCATCTCACATAGGGCTTGCTTGAAGGCTGACAACGATGCTGCTAAGGCTCGAAAGAGGAAAGGAGAGAACTAGTCTTGTGATCCTCCTTCCTCTTCTGCTACCCAGTCTGAAACTTCTTCTCGTTTAGCTGTGGTACCATCGGGATTTTCTCCTCATTTGCAGGAGAACCCTTCACTGCCCACTTGGAAAAAGCCCAAGCATCCCACATTCGAGCTTCCTATTCTGTCGACGAAACCTAGGCCCATTTGGTATGATAGGAAGAAGGTCTCCTGAGAAGAATATTCTTTGTCTCAACCTCTATGGATTCCCACTACTCCTACTCCTAAGGAAATGAGCGGAAAGAGGCCCACTGCCAAGGCTCTTGAGTCGAATCCTCTTGTTTCTCCTCAACCTATTCCTCCTACTCTCGTCTATGAACCTGTTCCTCTGCCTGAGACGATTATAGTGGACATTCCTATGGTCGAGTAGGAATGTCTTGCCCCTTTGCAAACTCTGGCCTCTAGCTCTAGGAATTGTATAAACTTCCTTGCACAAGAACACAAGCACCGGTGAAAGGCTCTCCTGGCCGAGCAGGCCACCTCACAATAGAAGGATGAAGGAATGACCGCCCCAACTTTAGGACTTCCTATAGCATCTTCTTCCTCCCTTCCTTCTGCTTCTCTCTAGTCTGGTCCACTCCCAGCTTCTGTTGTGATCACAAATGCGCCTAACCCTAAATGGGTGTAGGCGTTCATCGCTCCTTCAGTGGAGCTGCCTATGTTGATGTCTATTATGGATATCCAGCCCTTCCTGAAACTCATGGATATGGTTAATACTTCGATTGTATCCCATGCAGTTCTTTCTTCCTCTTCCTCTGCACCCCTAGCTTTGTATGCGGGGAGTTCATCTCCTCCAATGAAGATAGAAGTGGAGGTTGGTCCTTCTAGTGATGAAGGACGTAAGAGGAACCCACCTTCTTTGCAAGGTGGTCCTATGCTAACTTGTTTTGTCCTGGTGATAGGACCAGTCTCGGCTTCCCCTGAGTTCATCACCACTCCTGAGTCATTCAGAAAGCTTAGCGGTGAACCTCAGGCACAACCTGTCCCATTTGCTGAAGTAAGACATAACACTCCTATGGGGTGCATGTTTAACTCTGTGGATGAGGTTTTGGCCCTGTCAGTGATCCTTGCAAAATTGCTGACTTTGACTCCATGAGAGCTTGGTGGAGAGGACCTTGAGGGGCCCTCTTCCTTGTCTCTTGTTGTGGGAGGGCCAGATGCTCCTCCTCTTAACATCCCACCATTGCAAGCTCACTCTCCTTCCCCTTATGAGGATTTAGATTGGGAAGCAGATGACCTCTTGGTTGATCAATGTTAGGAGGAGGCCCTTTCTTCATCTTTCGTGTGTATGTGTGTGTCTTGTGATGTGTTCCCCCGTACTCATGCTATGTGTGCCTGGATGACCCTCGTCACCCCTGTTGGTGCTTGGATATAGGCATGGTTTTTGTGTCATAAACCTTCTTCTATTTGTATCATCATTCTTCCATGTTTGTACTTGACTTTTGACAAATTGGGGAAAGCATTGGGGGAATTTAGTCTCCCCTTCCATGCTGATCCAATTTTTTGTTTTTACTTTGTTTTCTGTGCATTCTTCTTGATCTGGTTGGGGATTGATGATCTTTCACCTTGCATTGCAAGTTACCTATTGTTATATGAGCTCAGACAGATCTGACCCTGCTAAACCAAATCCCCCTATGCCCTTTGTTTATATGTTTCTTTCCTCTTTTGCTTTCTCTTTATCTTTTTCTCTTCTTTGCTTGAGTTTTCCATTCTATGTGTGACAATGCTCTTCTTCAATGCTTTGATTTTTAGAAAATGAATTTGTTACCAATGAATCTTTTCTCAAAATTCTTTGCAAATTTTTCCTTAGAATCACATTCTCAACTTGGAACCCTGATGGAACATGTTTCCTTCGTCATGGGTTCGTAAAGAAAGGACTTGAAGACCTTCCTCCGAAGTGGGAACATATTTTATTTCCCCTCGCATAGGGGCATATCCTTCCTTTCAAATTCCTTGATGAAGTGAACATATTTGAAAAGGATTCCTTGATGATGAATCACTCTA
The DNA here is from genome assembly GCA_007258455.2 of Sequoia sempervirens. NCBI lineage: Eukaryota > Viridiplantae > Streptophyta > Pinopsida > Cupressales > Cupressaceae > Sequoia > Sequoia sempervirens. The sequence continues at coordinate 25,887 of VDFB02296690.1, read as the reverse complement.
AGAAGAACAACTATTTTTGAATTGTGCATCCGTTGAGTGGACCCCCCTTCTTCCTCATAGCAGGTTCCCAAAGGACCCTTCTTTCAAAGTCTCTATTTCAAATGTAATTCTTTCATGTCTAGCCAGGAGCAGCCTGACTAGACTCATTCCATTCACCCTTTCGCGTCTAGCTCGGGGGTAGCCTGACTAGACCTTACCTTTTAGACAACATGTTCCTTGAGTGGACCCCTCTCCTTTTGAAGGGTTCCTGAGGGATCCCTTTGAAAGTTTTACTTATCGATGGTCTGCGTGATTGTCCGCTTATTTTCCTACACGACCGCTTTTGACATGTTCTATCTGCGGGGAGACATGTCGCCGCTTCCTGACTCTACGAAGTCCACTTTCTCAGGTTTCCTCCATGCGAGAGATCTTGGGGGATACCTCCCTACAAGACATAGAACCTGTAGTGTGATTTCCTTTGAGCTTCCTCCATGCGAGAGATCTTGAGGGTGGCTCCCCTACAAGACTGAGAGCCTGTAGGGTGCTTCTTTGGGTGTTCTTCATGCTTGAGTTCATGGAGAATACCTTCCCTATAGGATTGAGAGCCTATAGGGTGCTTCTTTGGGTATTCTTCATGCTTGAGTTCATGGAGAATACCTTCCCTATGGGACTAAGAGCCTGTAGGGTGCTTCCTTTGGGTCTCCTCCATGCTAGAGTTTTTGGGGGACACCTTCATTATAGGACCAAGCACCTGCAAGGCGCTTACTTCACAGGGCTTCCTTCGTGCGAAAGATCTTGGGGGTTTCCTCCTTGCAAGTCTGCAAGTCTGTAAGACACTTTATTTTTCCAACTTCATGGTTTTGAGCAACTATGGAGTCCTTTGTTGCACCTTCAGGTATGCCAGACTAAGTACCGCTTCCTCAACAGTTTAGGTATAGGTTTCTAACCCTACTTTATCGAGCACTCATCAGTATTCGTGCTCACTAAAGTGGGGGAAAAATGTATAAGAGAAAATTTTCATCCCCTATGCAAATCCCCTTTTTTCCCTTACCCACCTTAGAAAACCAAGTTTGGAGACTTAATTCCACCTAAGCCCACTATTGACAGTCCACTTGGTGCCTATTCTAAGCATCGGTGGAGGCGTTTCTTTTGGGGACACTTGCACGACGCACAAATGTCCACACAACATGCTTACGTCCTTAGTAGATTCTTGTGGTTGAACTTGCAGAAGCATTACTCCTCCCATTGGTAGTGAAGTTGTAATTCCCCCTTCAGCCGACCAACTCGAATATGGGAATTTTCTTCCATTCCCTCTTCAAATTCATCCCTTCAACATTCAATCCAACTCTTTAGTAGATCAAGCTTTCATTCTTGCACTTCACAAGATCACTTACTCACTCACTTCAAGCATTCTAGCACTTAGTCACTTTGGTAGAGCACATTTGGGACCATGCCATTGCAGCAGAGGCTTGATTTCCTTTCATTTCTCCCCCAAGCAGCCTTGCGTTCTCTTGGTGGAGGTGGTAAGCTTCCCTCTCCTCTCCTCTATCACTTGGTTGAGTAGAATAATACTGCTTTGTAGTGTTTATTTTCTTTTTACTACACTATTTAGTTATCTCATTTCCTTGGTTGTCTGTGGAGGTGGAAACACCTAAACGGGGGTCTAACTGAGGTAGGGCCCTATACAACCACCTGACATTTTCCCTCTTTCTGTGTGTAGGGGTGCGTGTTTCTCAGAAGATCAATTGGTGAATGAATTCCTCAGTGGGATCCTCCTTGTTTTATTTACTCTTGCTTATTTACTTTACAATGTTAGAGAATATTTCATTTATTTACTTGTGTCATTCTAGCCCTTTAGTTAGTTATCTGGTCTGTTAGTCATTTTGGCAGGTTTGACCTTGTCTTTGCTGTTGTTTGGCTGTACGAACGCCAACGCACTTTAGAGACGCCAGTGTGCCGCACTGTTGTCCAAAGACTGTGCTTCTGTCTTCAGACAAAGAGTTCCCTGAGGCATAGAGTTGAACCTAAAAATTGGCTCGCCTAGCCCCACTTTGAAACTTGGGATTGCAAAGTGATTGTAGGACTTTATGGTCCTTGTCATTCTCATCCTCATACCCTAAATATTGCACTTAGCTGAGGTAAGTTAGGGAAACTTCTCGCATCTTGACCCTCCATGACCTGGGGTCTTGCACACAGTGGTCCCCCTCTCTTACAGGTTGTAAACATTGAAATAAGCCTTGTAATCTTGAAAGGAGAGGTTGGAATGAATTTTGGGGAATGAAAGCTCTTTTTTGCACATCTATTTTTCTGTGTTTTCCTTGCTTCTTTCAATTTTTGTCACATTATACGAATTATGGGTGCACTATACAGATGAAATGGTGGTTGTATGTTGTAAAGGAGTGTCTTAGATTTTTTTTGGTTTTTGTTTGAGTAGGATTTATAATGTTTTGAGAGAGATATGAGAATTTTTTGTGAAAACCGTTTTGAACCGTACCTAGGGTTTCAAACTTGCAAAAAACTGCCATAAGTCAAGTTTCCTCCATTGGAAAATGATACAAATTGGTGGAAAATTATATCTTGGCACGATCTACATCCTTGCAAGTTTTGGGATCATTTCATTCATATGGGAAAAAGATCTCTTCACCAAAATTTTCTGATTTTGTAGAGAAACAGTCCAAAAAAAACCCTCTTAGAAGTAGGACTGAAATTTTTAGCCCCTCCATACAAAGAAACCCTACCTTATTTTGGATATGTATAAGAATGGCCAAATGAGTATCCTAAATGGGTCTCCTTTTCTGTAGATCAGGTCTGGGTCAAAAGATATGTCCAAAAGGACTTTTTGAAAGGCTACAAGCAAGAATGAGGGTTTATGAAGGAAACCCCATAGTTTGATGAACAAAGACACTTGTAAGTCATTGTCTAAGGTTGTTTTTTCATTGTACACCCCTGCTTTTCATCAATTAAGGAAAAATGGATGGAAGTTGATGCATAGAATGATAGGATAAAGAGACAAAAAAAAGATGGAGGTGCTTTATTTATGCAAGGCACTTGTTTCCTAGGTTTTCACCGAGGTACTTGCCCAAAGCGCCACCGAGGTGGTTTTCACTAGAGGACAATTGATTCTCTTTAATTTTTTAATATTTTTTTTCATTTTTTTGTATTTTGATTATTTTTGATTTTTTTGTATTTTCAAATTTACACCCTTTAAGACTAGGCATAAATTTTTTTAAGATGCAAGCTGTTGGTTGGTTCGTGCAAGGGTTCAACTTTAGGCATTGAAAATTGGTATGCTCCTGATCCATATCTTGATGTGATGACAAAGGGACCCAGCTAGTTAGACTCAAAATTTCCTTTGCTGTCTTGATTTGGAAGGTTCTTCTGATTCTACTTTAGGACAAGATCCCCTACCTAGAAAGACCAACATTTGATCCTCTTGTTATAGCTCTGTTTTAGTTAGTTTTGATATACTTGCAAGTGGTTGAGGGCATCAAGATGACACTCGTCCATGAATTCTAACTCGTTTAGCTAAGATACTCTATATTCTTCATCTGTGATCAGGTTCTGTAATGACACCTACAATGATGGGATCTCAACCTCAATAGGCAGGATAACTTCAGATCCATAGACTAGTGAGAAAGGGGTTGCACCTATTGGTGTGTGGATATTGGTTTGATAAGCCCAAAGAGTGAGATTTAGTTACAAATTCCAATCATGGCTAGCTTCATTGACCATTTCCTTTTGGATTTTCAAGATGGTTTTATTAGTAACATTAGCTTGATCATAGCCTTGGGGGTAATATGGGGTAGAGAATTGGTGTTGGATGTTGAATATTTGACATAACTCTTTCACATTCTGACTCTTAAAAATGGTTCCATTATTTGAGATGAGCATTTTTGGAACACCATAACAAAAGATTAGATAGTTCAGGATAAATTTGGCAATTTGCTTCCCCATTATGTAGGTCATAGGAATGGCTTCAACCCACTTAGTAAAATATTTAGTGGTTGTTATCATAAACTTGTGGCCATTGGATGAGGTTGGGGTGATCTTTCCTATGAGGTCAAGCCCCCACTATGAGAAAGGCCAGGGTGTGATCATGGGTTGCAATTCTTGAGCTGGAGCATGAATTAGATCCCCATGTTGTTGACATTGGACACACTTTTGCACATACTAATGAGCTTCCTTTTCCATTGTTGGCCAATAGTACCCTATCCTCAATAGTTTCTTAGCTAAAGTTATATCGCTAGAATGGGACCCAGATATGCCATCATGCACTTTTGTTAAAGTGGTTAAGGATTCCTCTTGGTTAAGACATCACAACAATGTCCCTTCGATGCTTCAATGGTAAAGGGTACCACCTAGGATCACAAATCGAGATACCTTTTTAACAAAGGTCTTTTTAAGGTTCAAGGTGATATCGGATGGGAGGGTTCCTTTGCTTAGGTAGGTAAAGATGTCATGGTACCACAAGGATCCAGGACCAACAATGACATAGGAAAACTCTGATTCAGGGATCTCAAAAGTTGGTATGAGAAGTTGTTCTACCAAGATTCACATTGGAGGACATTGTTCGACATGTCTAGTAGCGATTGATTGTTGCCATGAAATCTACTGCTCTGTTGTTCATGTAAGGAATCTACTCAAAAGTTATGTCTATAAAAATGTCCTTGAGATTTTCCAACATCTTTTTGTAAGGAGTGAGCTTATCCTCCTTAGTTTGATAGTCATCATTGACTTGGTTGATAACCAACTGTGAATCTCCATAGACTTTAATCTCTTGTATCTACCATTAAATTGCTATCCTTAGACTTGTGATTAGGGCTTCGTACTCAACAATGTTTTTAGTACAAGGGAACGATAGCCGGTATGAATTTGGAATGCAATCACCTTGAGGGGTGATGAAAATAATACCTACTCTGGATCCATGTTAGGTGAACGATCCATCGAAGTACATCTTCCACTAAGCTATAAGATTGATAAGGAAAATTGATTCATCAGGGAACAAAGATATCAAAGGGTTCTTTGCATAGATAGGTGCCTCTTCTAGTTGGTCTGTGATCACTTTTCCTTTGATTCCCTTGCATTCTACATACTCTATGTTGAACTCTATTAAGATCATCACCCATTTGGCCATTCGCCCTGTGAGAGTTGCTTTGGATAACAGGTATTTCAATGGGTTGATCTTGGAAATGAGCTTGATTTGATGTGACAATATCTAGTGCCTAAAACTTTGTGAAGCAAAAAACTACTGCTAGAAATGCTTTCTCAATAGGTGAATAGTTCATTTAATAGCCCACCAAAGTCCTACTGATGTAGTAGATAACTCTTTCCTTTGCGTTTTCATCATGTTATGCTAGTAGAGCTCCTAATACTATTGATGTTGCTGAGATATAAAAAATTAGTGGTTTGTTCAATATTGGTGGCATGAGAACTGGAGGTGTTAGTAGATAGTATTTGATCTATTGGAAAGCTTTATCACAATTCTCATCCCAATTGTAAGTTATCCCTTTATGAAGAAGATGCGAAAAGGGATGGATTTTATCTGATAGCTGCACTATGAACCTCCTGATAGACTGCAATCTTCCTTGTAATCCTCTCATTTTCTTTAGTGTTTGTGGTGGTTCCATGTCTAAGATGGATTTTACCTTTGCTGGATCAATTTCTATCCCTCTTTGCGAGATGATATAGCCAAGGATTTTCCCTGATGTGACCCCGAAGACACACTTTTTTGGATTTAGCCATCTTTTTTATTCTTCCAGCCTATCAAAGATGGGTGCTAAGACTTGTATGTGCTCACTTATTTTGTTTGATTTTCCCAAAATATCATCTGCATAATCTTTACTATTTTTTGGATCATGTCATGGAAGATGAGGGTCATTTCCCTTTGATAAGTTGCTCTTGCATTCTTTAGCCCAAATGACATTACATTCCAACAATAGGTTCCCCATGGATAGGTGAATGCAGTTTTTTGTTGATCCTCTTTGGAAATTATGATTTTATTGTAGTTTGAAAAACCATCCATGAGCAACAACATTTCATGCCCAACTATTAAGTCTACAATGAGGTCGATATTGGGAAGAGGGAAATCATCCTTTGGGCATGCCTTGTTCAAATCTATGAAATCAGTGCATATTATGATGCCCCCAATGGGTTTTGAGACTAGTACTAGGTTTGAAACCCACAAGATAATCTATTGGTCGGATAAATCCAACATCAAGAAGCTTTTGTAACTCAAGTTTGACCAAGAGTGCCATTTGAGGGTGCATCTTCCTTAATTTTTTGCTTGACTGGATTAGCTTTAGGATAGACTACTAAGTGATGCACAACCACTTCTGGATCAAGCCCTGGCATATCTATGTATGATCATGCAAAGATAGCTTTGTGCTCTTTCAGGAATGCTGCCAGGTTCTTTTGTTCTTCATCCAACAAGGATTCAACATAGAAAGTGATCTTAGGTGCTTTTTTGGCACCCACATTGACTGGTGTGGCCTTTTTTGCTAGTATTGTTGACTTTTCTGGATTCATTGCACTAAGGGGGAGATTGAATCCCTCATCCTTTGGTGCCTTAGAGAGGTTTTCACCTTCAGATGCATCCTTTGTTTTTTTCTTTTTTAGGATCAAAAAGTGCCATAGTGTGGTTTCACTTAATGATCTACATGTTAGTTGTATTTCATCAATTTTCTGACTGAAGGATTCAATCGTCTCCCCATAGTACACCTCTGTATCTAGCTCTATGTCAAAATCGGCTTTGTCATCTTCCCATGGTAAGTTGTCATGGATTCCCATGAATTCTTAGATTGCTTCATCATTTTTGAATAAATATAGAATTGGTGGTCCTTATTGGTCCATGCAAATGAGTTGTGGGTAGACTAGGCGTATTTCAATTGGTTGATTGCTCGGAGCAAAGGATGTAATGGATATCATAAAGAGGGAGTTGTTTTCAAATGAGTCAGCAACATCAAGAGGGAAGTCATCTAAGGTCATATCACATGATGTTGGTAACCAAGAGGAATCCTCAACTTGTTTAGCGAAAGTACCTTTTCCAATAAGGGTGACCTTGCTAGTTGTACAACCTAGGCTAAGATTCTTTAGTCATTTCTCAAGAATGATGGGTTCTAGTAAACCATTATCATTTTATCCTAGCTTCTCATTCTTGTTATATCCCATTCTCTTCATTAATTACAAGCATTTTTTATTATCTTCCATATGAAGAGTGGGGATAGGTCGTTCATCTTGATAGAGGAGCTTAGAGATATCATCCTCATTGACATCTTCTTGATTCAAATCCCCCCACTTAGTGAAGGTAGTAGCTGCCATCTTCATAGTTTTAGTTTCTTTGTTATCAGATATAGGTTTCCACTAAAATTGAGGAGGAATAGGGTCTCCTAAGATAGAGGTATTCTTCATTAGCTTGTCGTTTCCACAGCTATCATCTTGGATCATTGCTTTGATATCAGGTATGTTCTACACTATGGGTTCCTTTTTTTCAAATGTAGATGAAAGGGATGATGGGTCAAAAAATGAGGTAGAAGGTGTAGGCCCTTCATCATTCTTGGGTACTTGGGGGATTTTATATAACTTGGCTTCAATATTTTCACATTAGTAAAAAGGCTCAGGATCTCCATGGATAGTAATCTCTCTATGCTCAAAAGGAATCTTCACACATTGATGGTAAGTTGAGGCTACAAATTTTAGGGCATGGATCTAGGGTCGAACAAGTAGTATGCTATAGGGAAGATCCAGGTCAAGCACTTGGAATGTAGTTTCTACAATGAAAAGGCCTACTTGGATGGGTAGTGCAATGATACCTTGTGATACCCGTTCTTGGTCATCATATGCCCTAATGGTGGTACTCTTTGTCTTCTCAATAGTATCCTCTAAATAGCCCAATTTTTTGATCAGTTCAAGGGTAAAAATGTTCAATCCAACACCTCCATCTACTAAGAATATTTTGACCTTGTTCTTATGAATGATAAACTCAAGGTATAAAGCATGGTTATGAGATGGTTGTGATGGTAGGTATTTCTCTAAGAAGGTGAGAAGGTGATTAGTGATATGGCCTAACATAGCTTGAAACTGACTAGTATCAATATCCTTGGGAATGGATGACTCTGATAAATCTTTCTCTAAGATTTCCCTATGTGTGGGTGATAGCCTCAATAGTTATAGGATTGGTATTTGTGCAGGGGTCTTATTAAGATCTTCTAATAGATTATACTTGCTGGTACTTGTTGCTGGCCAAGTAGGTTGTGCCCTAGATTGGGGTGGGACTCCTTGGATGGTGACTTTACCACGTCGTGTGGTGACTCCAAACTCTGCACTGTGCCCTTTGATGGTGACGACTGTGATGACACTATCAGAGGAAGTAACTACATTGGAATAGGTATGTTGTACATTTGTGTAATCCTTAGCTTTCCCAGTGTTTTTTGTTTTGTTATGATCTGGCATAGGGTTCTTGTATATCTTAAGATCCTGATTCTCGACTGGTACTTCAAAAAATATGGTATCGTTCTCTATGAGGTCTTGGATAATGTTTTTGAGCCTCATGCAATTTTCTATTTTGTGTCCTTTGATCTTGTGAAAGTCACAAAGGTCATTCTTATTGCACTAGGATGGTTTCTCTTGTGGTTCTTGGTATATTTCAAATTTGGAAGTGTTATCAGATTTGACTCTACCAACTTTTTCATGAAGGTTTCGATGGGTTCAGATAACTGTGTACTTGTGTTTAGGATATTTGTTCTTGTTAGGGGTTCGCCTTTGTATTTCAATGTTATTGATATGATTGTTTTACGGAGGTGTTGTTTGCTGCATAGTTGGTTGGATGTTAGAAACTTGAGTGTTTTTTGGCCTAGGAGCACTTAGGACTAGTTTAGCATCTACCACACCATCGTTTGTTACATTCTTGTTCTTATCCCAAACACAAGGCTTACCATTTGAACTATTTGATGGGTGGTTTTCTTTATAACCTTGAGTATTTACCTGCAAGATTAGAGCTCTCTCGATGTTAAGGGCTCTAGGGACAAACTCATCATAAGATGTGATGCACTGCATTTTCAAGTGGAAGGATAGATCTAGATCTATATTTTCTATGATGATTCCCACTTGTTGTTCCTCAAGAAGAGGCCACTTGCTTTTACTAGCTCTTTGTCTCCATCGTTGTAAGAAATTAGCGAAAGTTTCTCCTTTGTTTTTTCTAAGAGTGTAAAATTCTTCTAGATTAACATCCATGTCGAGATTAAAGGAGAAATGGTCAATGAATTATTAGTAATTTCTTGAAAGGTTTTGATACTGGGAGGCAAATGAGAAAACCAATCCATGGAAGGACCTATTAAACTTCGAGGGAAGAGGTGCATTAAGTATGAATCATTGTAAGCCACCTCCATACACATGACATTAAATTATTTGAGATGGGCCACAAGACTTACTCTCCCTTTGTATTTGTCGAATTTGAGGATTTCAAAACTAGGAGGGAATGGTACCATCGTGATGTTTTGATCAAATGGATATGGACACATTCTGTGTATGGGGCTTCTTGGTCTTGTCCATATGAAGGTCCTGCATTTCTTGTGATAGCACCTTAAATTGTGATGCTAGATCATCTTGCGGGTTTGGTGGAGGAACATATGGTGGGATGATGGATGAGTTGTACATGGGATTTTTATATGAGGATGTTTTGTATGGGGTGTATGGTGGTGTAGGATTCAATGAAGGTGATTGGGGTATTGATGTATATGTTCTTAATGTGTTTGTATTGACGATATGTGATTTAGGGTTATAAGAAGAAACTTGTTGTTGTTGTGCCACTAGGACTTGTTGTTGGGCCTATTGTTGTTGTTGTGCTAATAAGGCTGCTTGATGTTGTTGTTTTCCTTAGGCTACTTGTTGTGTTGCTAAGGTTGCTTGTTGTTGTTGTTGTGCTAAGGCTGCTTGTTGTGCTGCTAAGGCTACTTGCTATTGTTGTTACTATTATTGTGCTAAGGATGCTTTCTATTGTTGCTATTGTTGTTGTGCTACTAGGGTTGCTTGCTATTGTTGTTGTTGTTGTGCTACTAGGTCTGCTTGCTATTGTTGTTATTGTTGTTGTGCTGCTAGGGATTGCTAATAGGCTTGTTGTGCTTACTGTAATGCGAAGGCATGCGCTTGCAATGTGGGATCAGATGATTGTTGGGACATCAATGGAGGATTGTGGGTGTTGATGTTTTGAGTGGGTAATGGATTGGTGATGAGAGGTTGGGGATTCCCTTGGTTTAACATTCCTTGTAAGATAGTAAATTGAGGTGGAGGAATGTATATTTGAGATCTTGTTTGATTTTGCATGGTAAATGGGATGGTGGGAAAGGATGAGGATGGTTCCATTAGATTGTGCGATGGGAATGATGCACTAGGACCTTGAGTCCATTGATTAAAAAGGTTTCCTTGTTCCATATCTTGAGGATTCCCTTGTGTTAGGGATGATAATGTATTACCTGTGTTAACAAGATTTATTACCAAGGGATTGCTTTGAGATGGGTTGATAATGGATGGGATGGATGTGTTTTGTGAAACCAATAGTATGGATGAACCAATTGGAGGATTAGGAAAAGATGTCCCTATTTGCATTAAGGGTTGACTCTATGGTATGTTATTGGAATTCCCTTGTGCGATATTTTGAGAAACTTGATCCACACTGCTTTGCATGATGGTAGGAACACTTGTGGTACTCATAGGTATGGATGAAGAGGGATGTCCTTGATATGCATAATTTGTGGTGGAGTAATGAAGGTCAAGAGGTGTGTATGTTTTTTTAGGATCCTTGAGAATGGGAGGAGCACCAAAGGTAGGTGTCCAAGTGGTCGTGTGAGATGAAGGATTGGTTTCAAGTGTACCCACAAGTGTGCTACTTTAAAATGAAAGAGCATGACCAAAGTCTTTAGCAAGGCTTGTTGCAATATTGGGAATGTATGTTTGATGTAGCCCTAGTGATGGAATTGTGAAGCCCTGTGTCAAATTATGTGCAACAAATGATGGGGAGATAGGGGCTACATTTTCAAAGGCTTAACATTCCATGAGTTTTTCCCTAGTGAGTTCAAATGGATTGTTTGTGATATCTTCTATCTCATATGGCCCTGATGGTGATGAGGGTTGTTGTGATGGGGTAACTTGACTTCTCAGATCAAATTCCAAAGGATTTGGATCACTAGAGGTAAATGTAACTTTGGTTTTCTCCATGATTCTCTTGTGTTGTGATCTCGTCTTTACCATAAATTTTGTGTCAACTTTGGGAGAGTTGTGTTGTGTTTTGTAATGTTTGAACTCTCTAGTTGACTCAAATCTAGGTAAAATGGATGCTCTAAGTATTTTGGGAGAAATGATGATAATGGGGGGTGAAATATGGGTGATGTGGAGAGTGATTTTTGCAAACATTTTGGGACAACACTTTTGACTTAAGTTTGATGTTTTGATGTTGGGATAAAGGATGTTGATGAACTTGCTAATATTTAGGGTAGACTTGTGACCTTCGAGATGAACTAGTTCAAAGATGATAACTAACTTTTCTAAATGCATGGAAAAGGATACATTTTACATACAAAGTAGCCAAGTTAGAGGTTGGGTTGATTGATGTTTTAAGTCAAAAAGTGTTAGTGTATTCAATTTTTTCTCAAAGTTTGGTGTAGTGAAGGATGGAATTTGATGGAGGGGTGGATGAAATGTTTGACCCAATGTTGACCTAAAGTGAACCTTTGTTTGACAAGACCAAGGTAGTGAGAAACATGCTATACCTCTAAAGTTTTCAAATCCTAAATACGTAGTGATGGCCTAAATGAGAGGATAGATGTGGGGATGTAAATTTGTTTGGTTCCTCCTAGATCAAGTATAATAGTTTCTTAACAAGAGGTTGTGATTGCGATAAAGTATTAAGGTCCACTTCCTACCAAACTTGGAATTACGATACCTACATCTGTAATGGCGAAATGTAGATCTTCCCCTACAAATTTTGATTGTGTGATAGATCAATTAGGGGAGCTCAAGATTATGATTATGTGAGAAATTGGAAACGTTGGAAAAGACTAGGATTCTAACAATAATAGAAGGAATACAATTTTGGATTTCACCTTGAAGCACATTTGTAGAAGTTGTATACCAACCTAGTTCTTGTTTCATGAAGTGCCCAAAGGTGTTTCTCGAGAGCTTTTGGACTAAGATGTCTAAGTATAAAATGATGACCTATAGACCTTACTTTAGGGATCCTAACTTTTCATGAGATCATTTAGAAAAGTTCAAGTTTATGGAAGAAAGGAAGATATTTATTGGCACATGGGTGGTGGTAATATGGGCCTTCCAGCCTCAATATCAGTTTGTTCCTCTTCTTTGTCTAAAATGGTTGTTGTGTTTCTCCACTAGGTAGGTGTTTCTTTTGTTTCAAAAGTGAAGCTTCTCAAACAACTAATGAGATCAACTTGTTCTCCATTAATGAGTTCAAATTTTGGTTGAATGATAGTACCTGGAAGATCAGGTTGTTCAACGAGAGCAATCGGTCTACAAATAGTCATGTGGGGTTCAATTTTCAATTTATCTTGCTTAAGTGAATTTATTTTACCACAAACACTTGTCTTGATTAAGTTTTCAAACTAAATGTTTATGTCCAAAACATCATAACTTTCACAATATCCATTTTGTGAGAATCATGAGGTTGAATCCATAATTGCCTATGTTGTCTTTGGAAAATATGGATTGAGATATAAGTCAATATATTTAGATCTATAAGGATAGAAATCCTTAGGACAAGTAGTAATATCAAGATTATTTCAAAAGGTATCCATATTTAAGCCAAAGTGTTTAAAATTATGAGGAAGATAGTGGATATTTTTTTTGTAACATTTTAGAACCAAGAAATGTATCAAACTGACTCACAATCATTTACAATCCTAGGATGAAATGGCCATACTTGTTGAGTCCCCACTTGGATTTCTCCAAACACTAAGACATTGTGAACAGTTAAAGATTTGGTGACACTGGCTCCACTCCAATATGACACACACTTCTCAAGACCACCAAATCTCAAAATCATGAAGATCCTAAGATCCTAAGGATTTTTTTGTTTCAACAATGAATAGTACAAATGTGGGGTGGCTTCAGAATGATCATTCTTACACCAACAAGTATTAAGGATTTTGGATTCTAAATAATGGTTCGTAATAAGGGCTTTTGGTTTAAGGAATACTATGATAAACTCCCTCAAGAGGTCTCCCAACCCTTAGAACAAGTGCTTTTCACATTATAAAGATACTAGGGGAGACCTATCACCTACCACTTCCCATTGATTGCAATTTTCATCACAACCACACATTTATATAGCGGTTTGGAAGAGCTTGGCTTTAGCTCATTACCACTTGGGTCATTCCCTCCTTTCAAAGTGGGGAGGTAGGACCTCTAAAGATAAACAATAACAAGGAAGTACGTTTGTAGTTCGATCATCCCAGTTTGCATGAAACAAGGAGAGAACACACATCATGCCTTTTCCCTACAGTCGTAAGGGGTTCATTTTTAATCTAAAATGTAAGATGTTGGTGATTTTGCAAAGTGTTAAGGAATGTTTTTGTTTCTCATGATCTTGAGTGGCATGAGAGAACTGCATACACATCCAATAACAACATTGTAAATCAAAACACAACAAACACTCATAAATTTTAACACCTGAAAGTAGTGATGAGTTTGTTTTAAGCACCAAATGAAATGTTAAGTTGCCTTGTTTAATTTTAAATCCAAAAAATAATGATAAGATGAGGGTTCAATTTTAGTCCTATTTGAGCGTTCATTTTAAACCCAAATGAAATTTAGTGAGTCCTAGAGTAGAAAGTAAAAAATCATAAGAAATTGGATTATAATTTCCCTAAAGCGTCAAATGCATGTTACAATAATAAAATATTAAGAAGAGAATGCTTTCTTCACTTTAGCTTTGTATTGTCCAACTTGCAAAACCTTGTTAGTCTAACAAATAAAACAATGTTAGAAGTGTGTTAGTATTTTGATAAATCAAAAAAATTAATGCACATGCTGAAAAAATGATTGTTAAACATCTTACCCAAATTGGGCGTCGCTATTTGTGATAGCGTCACTCTGGTGAATAAGGGTATCACTCTGCAGAAAGAACAAAGAGCACAATAGTGTTGCAATTTGGTTAGGCGCCATTATTTAAAAATATTTGATACCTCAATAAAGTATTAGCATCACCATTTATTTAATCAACGCCAGTGCATTTAATCGACATTGCAGTTTGAAATGACAATAACATCGCTATATGGTAATGCCCAACAAAGTGCATCACTATAATTGATTTGTGCATTGTTGTTTCCTGCAAAAAGGAAAAATGAATGAAATTCGAGATAGAAACTGGTTATTTTCCCTCCTAGTGCTAGAATGTCAACTAAGGATACTAGTATGGGCCAATCACGCTTGATCCATGATGAATTGAAGCATAACGTAGCCACTAATACTCAATCTTCAAACAAGATCATTCAAATTAAAGATAAACTAAACATTTATTAAAATGAAGCATTCTAAATATAAAAGCATTGAAATTTCTATTCTATCCCATTTGAAACTTATATTGTTTTGGAACTGGTGTTGTGTTGATGTGGAACAACAATCCTTTCCCAATCCCATGATCAGTTAGCTTGTTTCAATCAATTCTATTGAAGAGAATTGATGAAAATGTTGTGATAAATGGATGAAAACATGATTTAATGCTAAAATTGATCTAAATATGCAATTTCTAAGCTAATCTAAGCTAATTCTAAGCTGAAAGATTCAAACCCTAACTTAAAAACAAGCTAAAATAGATGCATGAAAGCCATTAATGGAAGCTTAAAAACTAATATGCAACTAAAAATGAACTAAAATATGCTAAATGTGAGTAAAGTATGAGTGTGAGTGAATTCAAAAACATAAGTTTGCAATTGAAAGATGGATGATGGATTCAACAACATAAGTTTGCTCTGAAAAAGATAGATCCATTTGTCTCCAAATAGTGCTTTATTTATAGGAAAGCAAATGAGAAATGAAGGGTTGAGATCAAAAAGGTTAATCAATGGTCAAGAATGGAGGAAATAGGAGGCATGGATCATGGATTCTCATCAATGGGTGAGAATGCAATATGAGACTTAATCAAGGGTTCTCATTCCTTCCAAACAAGCACACTTTTGACCTGTTTAAGAGGTCAAAAGTTAACTTGCTTAAGAGGTTTCAAGTTTAGCTTGCTCAAGAAGCCAAGTGAGAACATTCCCTTTTTCAAGTGATTGGAGGAGAAAGAATATTCCTTGGAATATTCATATGGGTGAGGAAAAAGGTTATTTAGTTAATTAAAACTAAATTAAGTTGTGCAAAGGGGGAATATTCTTTTGGAATATTCCTTTGCAAGTGGGAGGAATTGGATTAATTAGATAATTGTTAATTAAACAAGGTTTAATAATACAATTAGGGTTTTAAAGTGTTCATTAAATTAAATGATTTAATGAATGGGGGAAAGGTGAAATGACATTTGATTAAATTAGGGTTATTTAATTAAACAAGAGGACTTAGGGAATTAAATTAAATACATTGCTTTATTTAATTTAATGAGATGAAATGTTAGAGTGAAAGGGGGTGAATTAACCTGATTTGATGAATCCGGTTAATAGATTAAAATGGTGCAATTAATTAAATAGCTAGGCTAATTTAATTAATTAAGCGAAAAGAGGATGGGTTCCTAGAGGAAATGATATTAGTATTCCTGATTCGAGTGTATGATATGACTCGGGATATTTTTTAGTGTCTACACACACACATATACATATGTATATATATATAATAATAATAATAATAAGGTAAACTTGAGAAAAAGAAGAGATTTTATATGCACAAGAAAAAGCCTCTATTCCAAAGAGGAATTAGTTCATTTGAAGAGATTTTCTCTACAAGTGATATCTAGAAGAGATTCTATTCATGGAAATAAAAACAAAAGGTGATATCTTGGGAAGTGAAGACAAATAAAAAGAAGAGGAGTTAGAAGGGGAATAAAATGAAAAACTAGATGGGGAAGTAGAATTAGAAGAACTCATTTGTGACCTAAATGAAATCAAGATGCTTAAGAGAAATAACTTGAAACAAAAATTACTCCTTCAAGAGGACTGTGAATCTAAGGAAAAAATTCCATAAAGTCTTGATGAATTGGAAAATATGATCATCAACCTCAAGATTCAACTTGATGAAGAAAAAATATTGAAGAGGTGAAAACCCAATTAACCAAAAATGAAGATAATTGTGAGAGGCTAGAATTTAATTTTTGTTCCTTGAAGAAGGAACTAGAGAAAACAACCACTGAGCTAAAAAAAAAGCCTCAAATTTGAGAAATGTACCAAGACCTTAGATGATATCATAAATAGGAAAAGTTCACCATTTATAAAGACTAGTCTTGGATATAAAGAAAATCAAATGACCAACGAACATCACAAAGATCCACCAAAAAATAAAAAAAGATTAAAAGATAAAAAATATGTACATTCTCTTAAAATTTCTATCAGAAAGAAAAAAGAGAATCAAGTCCAACAAAAAACAAGCACTCCTCTAAAAGATAAAAGGAAAATTTTAAAAAGTCTTGTCCTTTAAGGTAGGTGCATATGACCAAGTTCCAAAATTATTTTGTTGGTTATTGATTTTTGTGTAATAACTTTGGTCATAAAAAAATAGACTGCAAGGTACATGTGATAAATAACTTTGTTTGGAACAATAATATAAGTCCTTAAATGTGTTCTCAAATAGGAACTATAATTCATTTTCTCCTTTAGTGGATTATAATGTTATATGCTATAAGTGCAACAAATATGGACACACAACATGTTTTTGTAGAAGTTGTTTTTGTAACCTCCTAAACAAAACAAGAAGAAACTTACTATGGCTAAACAAAAGGAGGAAAATTAAAAAGTATGGAAAAAGAAGTAGGAGAAGGAAAAGGAGAGATCTATGCTTGTGAAAACTACCCTTCATGCTCAAAATGAGAGAAATCAGTGGCATATTGATAGTGGTTTCTAAATCCATATGAAAAGAGATAAGATAAAATTCCTCACATGAAAGAAGTAAATGAAGGTTTAGTAAAATTTATAGACAATGCTACAACAAGGATAACTACTAAAGGTACTCTTAGCCTTGAGAATTGAATTTTTTTGAAAAATGTTTTATATGTCAAAGGGTTGAAGCATAATCTTCTAAGTGTTAGTCAAATGTGTGACCAAGGACACACACTCACATTTCATGTTGAAGGTTGTGAAATCAAAAAAGAAAGTACATGAAAGCTAGTCATAGATGCAACTAGAACTACAAAAAATATTTACATTATTAGTGAAATCAAAGGAGAAAAATACTATATGGGGCAAGAAGATGAGATTTGGTTATGGCATAGAAGGATTGGGCATATAAAATTTGATAATATAGCGACAATTATCACTAAGAAGGTTGTGAAAGATATGTCAAAGATTGTAAATATTCAAATATTATCTGCAAGCAATACCAACATGGAAAATAAACAAGGGTGAGTTTCAAATCGAAGGATTATTCAACATCAAAACACTTGGAACTTGTCCATATAGACCTTTGTGGGCTAATAAGAACAAAAAAATTGCAAGGTGAGAGCTATTTTATGTTGCTAATTGATGATTATTATAGGATGACATGCATTACCTTTTTAAAAGAAAAATCTGAAGCATTTGAGAAGTTTAAGGCATTCAAAGCCTTAGTTTAAAATGAAACTATTCTTTAAAAAATAAAGTGCTTGAGATCAGATAGAGGAGGTGAGTTTACTTCAAATGAATTTCAAGAATTTTGTGATCATAGGATAAGAATACATCTTTCTACTAGAAGGACTCCACAGTAAAATGGATTTGTAGAAAGAAAAAATAGAACTGTTCAAGAGATGACAAGAACTATGTTAAATGAGTCCAAGTTATCAAACACATTTTGGAGAGAGGCAATTCATACAATAGTCTACATTCTGAACTGAGGGAAAATCAAAGTCAACAATAGTAAAACACCTTACAAACTACAAAAGGTTAGACCTGTAACAGTTAAGTACTTCAATTTTTTTGGAGAAAATTCTATAAAAGAAGAGATGATGAAGATTTGGGAAAATTTAACTCTAGATCCAATTAGGGTATCTTCCTTAGTTACTCTTCAAGAAGCACTTGGTCTATAGATGTTATAGTAAAATATTACGTAAAATTGTTGAAAGTGCAAATGTAAGAGTGGATGAGGAATGCATCAAAAGGAAAAAACACATGAAGTCGATTACCCAAAGGAAACAAGTTTCCAAGAAGAGGAAGGGGAGGAATGAGTTGAAAATGAGGTAATTGAATAAAAGGACACAAAGAAACCATCCAAAAAATTTAGAAGGAATCCTCCAAAAGATCTAATTCTTGGCAATAAAGATACAAAAATTCAGACAAGAAGACAATTGGAAAATGCATTAGAACATGCAAACCTATCCCTGGTATCTAAGATAGAACCTAAGAACTTTGCAAAATCAAGTAAAGACAAGCACTAGGTTGGTGCTATGGAAGAGGAGCTAAATCAAATTGAAACGAATGAGACTTGGGAACTTTTCCCAAGACCAAAATATTAAAAATGTCATTGTCATAAAGTATGTTTTGAGGAACAAGCTAAATGAAAATGGCCAAGTTGTGATAAATAAAGCAAGGTTAGTATGCAAAGGGTATGCTCATGTAGAAGGTATTGATTTTGAAGAAATAATTTCCGTTGTTGCACGACTAGAGGCTATTAGATTTTTTTAGTGTTTGCTTTCTTTAATAACTTTAAAGCATATTAGATTGATGTCAAGTCAACCTTTATAAGTGGAAACTTAGAGGAAGAAGTGTTTATTGAACAACCAAAAGAGTTCCTCCTATTAGAAGATAAGGATTATGTGTGTAAGCTAAAGAAGACACTTTATGAGTTGAAACAAGCCCCTAGAGGATGGTACTCAAGACTTGATAAGTATCTTCAACAACAAGGTTTTAAAAGGAGAATTGCTAACAATAATATTTACATCAAAACTAAAGGTAATGACCAATTGATTATTGTAATTTACATAGATGATATCAATTTTTGTGGTAGTACAAAATATGCCAAGAGTTTTCCATGGACATGTAAAAGGAGTTTGAGATGTTCATGCTTGGTGAATTTCCATTCTTCCTTGGTTTACAAACTTCTCAATCCAATAAAGGCATATTCATCTCCCAAACCAAGTCTATCAAAGAGATTTTGAAGAAGTTAAAAATGGAGAATTGAAAACCAATGAGTACACCCATGGTCACATGATTAAAATTAAGTAAAGATGATGAATCCCTAGAAGAAAATAAAACTCTATATAGGACAATGATTGGGAGCCTATTATATGTAAAAACTTCAAGATACGATATTATTGAAGCAGTATGTATGGTGGCACAATTTCAAGCAACACCAAAAGATACCCATGTGCAAGAAAT
Organism: Sequoia sempervirens; assembly: GCA_007258455.2. Classification (NCBI taxonomy): domain Eukaryota; kingdom Viridiplantae; phylum Streptophyta; class Pinopsida; order Cupressales; family Cupressaceae; genus Sequoia; species Sequoia sempervirens. The sequence goes on along the minus strand of VDFB02296690.1, from coordinate 6,418 downwards.
TAAAATAATATTTAAATATCTAAAGGGAACTTTGGATTTTGGTTTACAATATTCAAGAGGTGAACATTTCACCTTAGTAGAATATATTGATGTAGATTGGGCTGGAAATTTTGATGTCAAAAAAAGTACAAGTGGGGCTGCATTCTTTCTTGGTAATAGTCTTGTGTCTTTGTTGAGTAAGAAATAGGCTTCCATTTCTCTATCCACTACAAAAGATGAATATATAGTAGCAACATCTTGTTGCACTCAAGTTCTTTGGATGAGGAAAACTTTGAGGGACATTAAAGTAGAATACAATCATTCAATATCAAAATTTTGTGATAAAATAAGTGCAATAAATATTTCAAAGAATCTTGTCATGTGCTCTAGAAAAAAGCATATTCCAATAAAATATCACTTCTTAATAGAGTAGGTGGAAGATCAATAGATTAAGTTGGAGAATACTACTACACAAGAATAAATTTCAAACATCTTCACAATGCCCATATTGCAAGAAACTTTTGATTATCTTAGATAAAAGTTGGGGGTGATATCTTTTTCATCTAGTCACTAAGGAGATGCACTATTTAGGGGAAGCTCATCACTGCATTATCTTACAGCTCCATGGATTCCTTTTCCATTGATTTCAAAAGGGGAGAAGTAGAGAAAGGTGGGGCAATAGAGAAATGGGAGAATTATGTGCATGATATATTCATAAATGGTTCGATTGCAAGGTTTCCATTAATGAAAAAGGGGGATTGTTGGAAATATTTTCATTGATTTCAAAGGCATGGAGAACAACACATTTTCAATGAAATAAATCATATGAAGAACAAAGGCTAAAGAACACTAATCACTATCCAAAGACCAAACAAAATTAGGTTTGAATCTCCATAATCAAGATCAGATTGCACCATGTGAAGGAATTACAAGTATGAATTAATGATGATCAAAATGTGATTTTATGATCATATATGGATGAAATTATCATCTCAAGACAACACTTCATTCTATGTTGGAAAAAACTCCTTTATATTGGCTCCCCTATTTGAAACTTGATATCTAATAAAATTACTATTTAATGTATATTTGGGTCAACCCCACTTTTTGTTCCCACTTTACAAATAAAATAAAATATTATTAATTTATTTGGGCCGACCTCTTTTAGAAATCAATCCTCTTAGATAAATTCACCTCCCTTGGCAGGATCACCCCTCTTGGGTGAAGGGTCATGAGAGAGTGTAAAAGAAGAATAAGAAATGAATTTGGAAGAATTGAGTAGAATATAATATCTATCCAATACAAGAAGATTTGTGAATTGAAGTGTGAGGAAAAAATATTTGTCATTCAAACACAAGAAGAGAGAAAAATAAATATTTTAATCAAAGGAAGATTTTGTAAAGGAAATTCAAGTATTGGTTATCCATTAAAGAAGAAAATTCAAGAAGATGAAATACTTTGTTTATTTGGAGTTGGTGCCTCATATCTAAGAGATTGGCGTCTCTTGCTAAGTTGGTGCTTAGCAACGGGGATTGGTGTCTCTAGTGGGTTGGTTCCTACTAATATTTTATAAGAAGTATTTTATTTGTGGCTAGATTTGGACATTAAATCCAAGCATTCATTTTATCCATGGTTTTCTCCCTAAATTTTCCACTTAAATCTTGTGTTCTTGTGTTCTTAATAATTGATGTTGTGTGATTAATATTATTATGATTATTAATTTAAAAAATTAAAGTATTACCTTATATTGACTGACCCCCCTCTAAGTATAGGAGTTTTCTCACCATGGCTCTTGAGATACAACTCCCTAGATCTCACATGTACTCCATTGTCTCTGCAAATAAAATTTGTAGGATGCTCTACACATTACTCTAATGTAATAATCATATCCCAATAGGTAGGATGAATATTTTTGTTCTTCTCTACTAAATCTCTAGTTGTATCATCATCATAGATTGATGGGCATGATTCTCTAGCCAATAGCTTGCCTCATATAGCTCAATTGCCTCCAAAAAATTATGATTCATCTTTGTTAGCTATGGACATAATATAATCATAGGAGGTTGCCTCTCCCAAGATTGTAATGGTGGAAAGCTCTCCTAAAATCTTCCCAAACCATGTCATTAACCTTTTCAAAAAATATAATTCAACTTATTCCAAATTGTACAAGTGTTAAACCAGGTAGGTACTATTATACTAAAGTGCCACTTTTTCCATGAAAGTGCTAAACCTATCTCCTACAAGTGCTAAAGCCACAACATATGCACTAATATGCATAGGCCCTACCATATCTATATAGGTGTGAATCCTTGAAAATGCTACACTTGTGCAAGTGAGATTTTTTCTTGTGCAAGTAAACTTTCATTGCATAAGTGCTAAATGAGTGCAAGCACTACAACTCTCATGAAATAACTAATATACTAAGTGAAAGTGATAACCCATATATTAGAACCGGTTATTTCCTCTCCTTTCCTTAGAATTTATGCCCCTGAAGCTACCCCAAGGATCCAAGTTTCATTATATACCAATGCTTTTGCATCTTCCAATGAATGATACTATCTCACTTGCTTTGCACAGTGGGTGTGGTGTGGAATGCTCATCATTATCTTCAATCTCCTTTTTGCAATAAATAAATTGATATTATAGAAGGTTAGTGTGATAATGAACTTATATGGTCCCCCCTTAGGCCTATTTATAGGCTTCCTAAGCTCTATTTAGAGGCCAAGGCCTTGAATTTTTTAGAGTTTTCACCTTTTCTTCTACCACTTCTCTATTTTTTCCTACTTTTCCTCCATTAATCTTATATTTCTATCCTCTATCCATTTCTAACCTTTGTTTATTATTTTTTTATAGATCATTTGGACACCTTTCTCTAGGAAACCTCTTGAGGGAGCATCATTCCTCCACCTTCCTTCTAGTATTTCTTGCCAATCAGGGTATGGTTTGATTTTATTTAACATGATGCCAATTTTGTTAGTCATGATGTCATATCAAAAAGGGGAAATAAACACCTTGAAATCAACCATCCATTATGTAATTAATTAAATAAATATTTGGAGCGATAGGGAGTTGTGATGAGTGTAAGGAGGTGGGTTAATCTGGATTTCTTGGCTTGCATGACCTACAATAAGGCTCTCAGGCTTTTATCACGACCTGCTACAACCTCTTCTTATCTCCCGTGGTGGCTGTGTTCAGGTGGAGGGTGGTGTTTTTTCTTCTTTGTGTTTGCAGTGGTGCCAGAGTGCTGCCCAATTTTTTAAGGGTGTTGTCGAAGCTTTATTTTTGAATATGGGTTTGTTTTGTAGCAATTGGGGTGGGGTTTTAGGGAAAAATCTATTTTCTTTTCTCTTGTGGTCATTATGACTTCAATTGGAGGGGTCATTTTGAAGAAAAATGTGTCTTATCATGAGGTTTTGAGTGGGAATAACCCACCTTCTTCCATACATATGAATGAATTCAATTTTTTGAACAAATTCTCAAGTGTAGAGAGCTAGTCATTGAATGGAGGTCCTTGGATCTCAAAAATTAATGGATGCTTGTAAAGGATCCAAGAACGTCTAGTGTTGGTGATTCAACCGATCTTTGATGAAGAGGACATTAAATATATGATGAATTATGCATTAATCTATAATTCCATGGGGACTCGGGTCTCTCTTTCCTTTTTGGAGTCATGGGCTAGGAGCATTTGGAACCCCAAGGGTGAAATGGAAATTATGTCAGAAACTAATAACTAATTTTTGGTGGTTTTCAATTCCATGGTGGATCATAAAAAGGCATTTAAAGGTGGTTGTTATTTTTATAATCAAGTGGGCTTGTTCATAAAGCCATGACATGGTAGATTTAACCCTTCAGAGGAGTTTCCATCTTGTATCCCTATTTGGGTATGTCTTCCTTGGTTCCCAATAGAGTACTAGAGGAATTCTATTCTCCATTCAATTGCATTTCTACTTGGAAACATGGTGGTCCCTTCCCAACAAATGCTGAATAAAAAGGTAATTTTCTATGCTCACATTTGCATTGAAATCAATTTAAATAATCCTTTGCCAAATTATTTAGAAATTCATCTTCAATCTACTTCATGGATTCAACAATTGAACTATAAAGTACCCCCTTTTAGATGTCATATTTTTCATGAGTATGGTCACCTACAAAAAAAGTGTCCTAGGGTTTGATCTTTGGAGCCTTATCTAAACCAACCTTCTTGACATCCCCCTAAGCTGGACAAAGAGAAAACCCCTATTTCTAGAGATGTTGCAGATAAGGATGGTTTTATTCCAGTCAACCCTCACAACTTATGCAGAGGGTAAAAATAACTCTTAAGGATAGATAGGAAGAGAGGATCTTCAACTGTTTTGACATTTTAGATGATTTGGGCCATCAAGAGGTGAATCTTGGTATGTTGAATCTAGATTCAAGAGTTCAAGAGGTGAAACATGCAATAGCTAGAGGTGTGGAGATTCAGGTTGGTTAGTAGGAGGGTATGATAGTTTCTCAAATGGATGTAGATTTTTCTTCTATGAACTGTTGTGAGTTGATAGTAATAAAGACTATTGAAAGGTTGGATGATCTAGTTTTGGTTGGGAGTGTACCTTCTTTGGGTAAGGTTTAGTTGGAGTTAGGGAAGGGAAGTAGATCTTCCCCCATACTTGGGCTTCAACAAAAGATTCTCAAGAAGGGGGCTCCTAAGAAATATCTCAAGGTGTGAAGAAAGAAGTATCTAAACAAAATTAAATTAATGGGTGAGACATTGGTGGAGTTAGAGTTGATTAAAACCATTGAATCCCACTTTTCAAACTCTCATAAATGATTATTCTTTGTTATAATGTAAGAGGCTTGAATAGTGGCCCTAGACAAAAAGTTGTTCATGATTTGGTGAGAGTCAATTTGCCAAATATTTTATTCATTCAGGAGACTAAGTTGTCTATGGAGGGTATGGGTAACTTGGCTCACAAAATTTGGTGGAGAAGTCAATGCCAGTGTATTAGTGCTCAAGGAATTAATGGGAGAGTTGCTTGCTTTTGGAATCTTATGAATATTTCTCCTTTGTGGTGGATCTCTAGTAGGTTTTCTATTTCCATGGTTTCTACTTGGAAACCAGTGATACTATCTTATTATCTAATGTTTACACCCCAACTAACATTTTTGGTAAGTTCCAACTTTGGTCTCATATTCAATATATTCGTTCTATAGTTCCTTTATACCCTTGGATTTGAGTTGGGGATTTTAATTCTATTATTAATTTGGAAGAAAAAAAGGGAGGTTTGAAAAGGTTGGAGCCTTCGTCTAATCTTTTCAAAGATAATGTATCATGCTTAAATCTTATGGATATAAATCCTAGTAAATACTTAGAATAATAGGCTTAGATGTGGTTCAAACTCAATTTAAAAAAGAATTGATAGGTTTTTGGTTTCCTAATTTTGGATAGGTAGCAATTGGGTGACCAATTCTAAGATATTAGATTGGAGAGGTTTGGATCATTGGCCAATTAAATTTTTAGCTTCACTGGAAAGAGCCCCCAAGAACCCTTCCTTCAAGTTTTAGCTTATGTGGTTGTGGGAACCCCAACTTCAAGATCTAATAGTTGATTGGTGGAGCCATAGTAAACTGGCATATGGTATATTATTTCATCAAGAAACTATAGTTTGTAAAGAAACATCTTAAGAAGTGGAACAAACAATATGTTGGTAATATCTTCTGTGCTAAGTCGAAGGCTCAAGCATGTCTAGATGTTGTTACCCATGAGATTAAAGACTTGAGCCTTTTGAAATAAATTCTAAAGGAGGAATCAATTACCTTGAAGGATCTGAAGGAATAGGAATTGTGATAGGAGATCTATTGGAAGCAAAATGCTTGGATAGAGTGGCTTTAGGAAGGTGATAGAAACACAACTTTATTCTTTAATTTTGTCAAGGATTGTAGGCATGGGAATTTGATTTATTCTCTTATATATTATAGGGGAGATCAACTAAGTTCCTTCATGAAGATTTCTAGAGAGGCTTCATAGTATTATGCAACTTTGTTCATGGAGAATTCTCCTTAAGAAATTGAAGAAGAAAACCACATTTTGGATTGTATCCCTCCCCTTGTGTCTTTGGAAATGAATGTGAGTCTTACGAGATCCATCTCCCTAGATGAATTTGAGGGAGTTGTTTTTTTAGATGAAGAAAGGGAAAGCACCAAATCATGATGGGTTTCCTATATAATTATTTCAATAATTCTAGGAAATTATAAAATTAGATCTTCTAGAGGGGGTTCTTGAATCCCAACAAAACAAACAAATGTGGAGAGCTATGAAATCTATGTTTGTTACTCCTATTCCCAAATATGAAGGGGATAATATGCTAAAAAATTTCAGACCTATTTTTCTGTGTAATGTGTTCTATAAGATTCTATCTAAGCTAATTGTGGAGATGCTCAAATTGTGGATCAATAGGCTCAT
>VDFB02296689.1:0-54054 GCA_007258455.2 Sequoia sempervirens | reverse complement strand
AATGTGAGGAAGTATGAGGTGAGTGAATTCAAAAACATAAGTTTGGTAAATTGAAAGATGGATGATTCAACAATATAAGTTTGTTTTGAAAAGATGGATCCATTTGTTCCAAATAGTGTTTTATTTATAGGAAAGCAAATGGAGAAATGAAGGGTCGAGATCAAAAGAAGTTAATCAGTTAGTCAAGAATGGAGTGAAATAGGAGGTGATGGATCATGGATTCTCATCAACGGGTGAGAATGCCATATGAGATTTAATCAAGGGTTCTCACTCCTTCCAAACAAGCACACTTTTGACCTGTTTAAGAGGTCAAAAGTTAACTTGCTTAAGAGGTTTCAAGTTTAGCTTGCTCAAGAAGCCAAGTGAGAACATTCCCTTTTTCAAGTGATTGGAGGAGAAAGAATATTCCTTGGAATATTCATATGGGTGAGGAAAAAGGTTATTTAGTTAATTAAAACTAAATTGAGTTGTGCAAAGGGGGAATATTCTTTTGGAATATTCCTTTGCAAGTGGGAGGAATTGGATTAATTAGATAATTGTTAATTAAACAAGGTTTAATAATACAATTAGGGTTTTAAAGTGTTCATTAAATTAAATGATTTAATGAATGGGGGAAAGGTGAAATGACATTTGATTAAATTAGGGTTATTTAATTAAACAAGAGGACTTAGGGAATTAAATTAAATACATTGCTTTATTTAATTTAATGAGATGAAATGTTAGAGTGAAAGGGGGTGAATTAACCTGATTTGATGAATCCGGTTAATAGATTAAAATGGTGCAATTAATTAAATAGCTAGGCTAATTTAATTAATTAAGCGAAAAGAGGATGGGTTCCTAGAGGAAATGATATTAGTATTCCTGATTCGAGTGTATGATATGACTCGGGATATTTTTCAGTGTCTACACACACACATATACATATGTATATATGTATATATGTATATATATAATAATAATAATAAGGTAAACTTGAGAAAAAGAAGAGATTTTACATGCATAAGAAAAAGCCTCTATTCCAAAGAGGAATTAGTTCATTTGAAGAGATTTTCTCTACAAGTGATATCTAGAAGAGATTCTATTCATGGAAATAAAAACAAAAGGTGATATCTTGGGAAGTGAAGACAAATAAAAAGAAGAGGAGTTAGAAGGGGAATAAAATGAAAAACTAGATGGGGAAGTAGAATTAGAAGAACTCATTTGTGACCTAAATGAAATAAAGATGCTTAGGAGGAATAACTTGAAACAAAAATTATAGCTTCAAGAGGACTGTGAATCTAAGGAAAAAATTCCATAAAGTCTTGATGAATTGGAAAATATGATCATCAACCTCAAGATTCAACTTGATGAAGAAAAAATATTGAAGAGGTGAAAACCCAATTAACCAAAAATGAAGATAATTGTGAGAGGCTAGAATTTAATTTTTGTTCCTTGAAGAAGGAACTAGAGAAAACAACCACTGAGCTAAAAAAAAAGCCTCAAATTTGAGAAATGTACCAAGACCTTAGATGATATCATAAATAGGAAAAGTTCACCATTTATAAAGACTAGTCTTGGATATAAAGAAAATCAAATGACCAACGAACATCACAAAGATCCACCAAAAAAGAAAAAAAGATTAAAAGATAAAAAATATGTACATTCTCTTAAAATTTCTATCAGAAAGAAAAAAGAGAATCAAGTCCAACAAAAAACAAGCACTCCTCTAAAAGATAAAAGGAAAATTTTAAAAAGTCTTGTCCTTTAAGGTAGGTGCATATGACCAAGTTCCAAAATTATTTTGTTGGTTATTGATTTTTGTGTAATAACTTTGGTCATAAAAAAATAGACTGCAAGGTACATGTGATAAATAACTTTGTTTGGAACAATAATATAAGTCCTTAAATGTGTTCTCAAATAGGAACTATAATTAATTTTCTCCTTTAGTGGATTATAATGTTATATGCTATAAGTGCAACAAATATGGACACACAACATGTTTTTGTAGAAGTTGTTTCTTGTAACCTCCTAAACAAAACAAGAAGAAACTTACTATGGCTAAACAAAAGGAGGAAAATTAAAAAGTATGGAAAAAGAAGTAGGAGAAGGAAAAGGAGAGATCTATGCTTGTGAAAACTACCCTTCATGCTCAAAATGAGAGAAATCAGTGGCATATTGATAGTGGTTTCTAAATCCATATGAAAAGAGATAAGATAAAATTCCTCACATGAAAGAAGTAAATGAAGGTTTAGTAAAATTTATAGACAATGCTACAACAAGGATAACTACTAAAGGTACTCTTAGCCTTGAGAATTGAATTTTTTTGAAAAATGTTTTATATGTCAAAGGGTTGAAGCATAATCTTCTAAGTGTTAGTCAAATGTGTGACCAAGGACACACACTCACATTTCATGTTGAAGGTTGTGAAATCAAAAAAGAAAGTACATGAAAGCTAGTCATAGATGCAACTAGAACTACAAAAAATATTTACATTATTAGTGAAATCAAAGGAGAAAAATACTATATGGGGCAAGAAGATGAGATTTGGTTATGGCATAGAAGGATTGGGCATATAAAATTTGATAATATAGCGACAATTATCACTAAGAAGGTTGTGAAAGATATGTCAAAGATTGTAAATATTCAAATATTATCTGCAAGCAATACCAACATGGAAAATAAACAAGGGTGAGTTTCAAATCGAAGGATTATTCAACATCAAAACACTTGGAACTTGTCCATATAGACCTTTGTGGGCTAATAAGAACAAAAAAATTGCAAGGTGAGAGCTATTTTATGTTGCTAATTGATGATTATTATAGGATGACATGCATTACCTTTTTAAAAGAAAAATCTGAAGCATTTGAGAAGTTTAAGGCATTCAAAGCCTTAGTTTAAAATGAAACTATTCTTTAAAAAATAAAGTGCTTGAGATCAGATCAAGGAGGTGAGTTTACTTCAAATGAATTTCAAGAATTTTGTGATCATGGGATAAGAATACATCTTTCTACTAGAAGGACTCCACAGTAAAATGGATTTGTAGAAAGAAAAAATAGAACTGTTCAAGAGATGACAAGAACTATGTTAAATGAGTCCAAGTTATCAAACACATTTTGGAGAGAGGCAATTCATACAATAGTCTACATTCTGAACTGAGGGAAAATCAAAGTCAACAATAGTAAAACACCTTACAAACTACAAAAGGTTAGACCTGTAACAGTTAAGTACTTCAATTTTTTTGGAGAAAATTCTATAAAAGAAGAGATGATGAAGATTTGGGAAAATTTAACTCTAGATCCAATTAGGGTATCTTCCTTAGTTACTCTTCAAGAAGCACTTGGTCTATAGATGTTATAGTAAAATATTACGTAAAATTGTTGAAAGTGCAAATGTAAGAGTGGATGAGGAAGGCATCAAAAGGAAAAAACACATGAAGTTGATTACCTAAAGGAAACAAGTTTCCAAGAAGAGGAAGGGGAAGAATGAGTTGAAAATGAGGTAATTGAATAAAAGGACACAAAGAAACCATCCAAAAAATTTAGAAGGAATCCTCCAAAAGATCTAATTCTTGGCAATAAAGATACAAAAATTCAGACAAGAAGACGATTGGAAAATGCATTAGAACATGCAAACCTATCCCTGGTATCTAAGATAGAACCTAAGAACTTTGCAAAATCAAGTAAAGACAAGCACTAGGTTGGTGCTATGGAAGAGGAGCTAAATCAAATTGAAACGAATGAGACTTGGGAACTTTTCCCAAGACCAAAATATTAAAAATGTCATTGTCATAAAGTATGTTTTGAGGAACAAGCTAAATGAAAATGGCCAAGTTGTGATAAATAAAGCAAGGTTAGTATGCAAAGGGTATGCTCATGTAGAAGGTATTGATTTTGAAGAAATAATTTCCGTTGTTGCACGACTAGAGGCTATTAGATTTTTTTAGTGTTTGCTTTCTTTAATAACTTTAAAGCATATTAGATTGATGTCAAGTCAACCTTTATAAGTGGAAACTTAGAGGAAGAAGTGTTTATTGAACAACCAAAAGAGTTCCTCCTATTAGAAGATAAGGATTATGTGTGTAAGCTAAAGAAGACACTTTATGAGTTGAAACAAGCCCCTAGAGGATGGTACTCAAGACTTGATAAGTATCTTCAACAACAAGGTTTTAAAAGGAGAATTGCTAACAATAATATTTACATCAAAACTAAAGGTAATGACCAATTGATTATTGTAATTTACATAGATGATATCAATTTTTGTGGTAGTACAAAATATGCCAAGAGTTTTCCATGGACATGTAAAAGGAGTTTGAGATGTTCATGCTTGGTGAATTTCCATTCTTCCTTGGTTTACAAACTTCTCAATCCAATAAAGGCATATTCATCTCCCAAACCAAGTCTATCAAAGAGATTTTGAAGAAGTTAAAAATGGAGAATTGAAAACCAATGATTACACCCATGGTCACATGATTAAAATTAAGTAAAGATGATGAATCCCTAGAAGAAAATCAAACTCTATATAGGACAATGATTGGGAGCCTATTATATGTAAAAACTTCAAGATACGATATTATTGAAGCAGTATGTATGGTGGCACAATTTCAAGCAACACCAAAAGATACCCATGTGCAAGAAATTAAAATAATATTTAAATATCTAAAGGGAACTTTGGATTTTGGTTTACAATATTCAAGAGGTGAACATTTCACCTTAGAAGAATATATTGATGTAGATTGGGCTGGAAATTTTGATGTCAAAAAAAGTACAAGTGGGGCTGCATTCTTTCTTGGTCATAGTCTTGTGTCTTTGTTGAGTAAGAAATAGGCTTCCATTTCTCTATCCACTACAAAAGATGAATATATAGTAGCAACATCTTGTTGCACTCAAGTTCTTTGGATGAGGAAAACTTTGAGGGACATTAAAGTAGAATACAATCATTCAATATCAAAATTTTGTGATAAAATAAGTGCAATAAATATTTCAAAGAATCTTGTCATGTGCTCTAGAAAAAAGCATATTCCAATAAAATATCACTTCTTAATAGAGTAGGTGGAAGATCAATAGATTAAGTTGGAGAATACTACTACACAAGAATAAATTTCAAACATCTTCACAATGCCCATATTGCAAGAAACTTTTGATTATCTTAGATAAAAGTTGGGGGTGATATCTTTTTCATCTAGTCACTAAGGAGATGCACTATTTAGGGGAAGCTCATCACTGCATTATCTTACAGCTCCATGGATTCCTTTTCCATTGATTTCAAAAGGGGAGAAGTAGAGAAAGGTGGGGCAATAGAGAAATGGGAGAATTATGTGCATGATATATTCATAAATGGTTCGATTGCAAGGTTTCCATTAATGAAAAAGGGGGATTGTTGGAAATATTTTCATTGATTTCAAAGGCATGGAGAACAATACATTTTCAATGAAATAAATCATATGAAGAACAAAGGCTAAAGAACACTAATCACTATCCAAAGACCGAACAAAATTAGGTTTGAATCTCCATAGTCAAGATCAGATTGCACCATGTGAAGGAATTACAAGTATGAATTAATGATGATCAAAATGTGATTTTATGATCATATATGGATGAAATTATCATCTCAAGACAACACTTCATTCTATGTTGGAAAAAACTCCTTTATATTGGCTCCCCTATTTGAAACTTGATATCTAATAAAATTACTATTTAATGTATATTTGGGTCAACCCCACTTTTTGTTCCCACTTAACAAATAAAATAAAATATTATTAATTTATTTGGGCCGACCTCTTTTAGAAATCAATCCTCTTAGATAAATTCACCTCCCTTGGCAGGATCACCCCTCTTGGGTGAAGGGTCATGAGAGAGTGTAAAAGAAGAATAAGAAATGAATTTGGAAGAATTGAGTAGAATATAATATCTATCCAATACAAGAAGATTTGTGAAAGTGTGAGGAAAAAATATTTGTCATTCAAACACAAGAAGAGAGAAAAATAAATATTTTAATCAAAGGAAGATTTTGTAAATGAAATTCAAGTATTGGTTATCCATTAAAGAAGAAAATTCAAGAAGATGAAATACTTTGTTTATTTGGAGTTGGTGCCTCATATCTAAGAGATTGGCATCTCTTGCTAAGTTGGTGCTTAGCAATGGGGATTGGTGTCTCTAGTGGGTTGGTTCCTACTAATATTTTATAAGAAGTATTTTATTTGTGGCTAGATTTGGACATTAAATCCAAGCATTCATTTTATCCATGGTTTTCTCCCTAAATTTTCCACTTAAATCTTGTGTTCTTGTGTTCTTAATAATTGATGTTGTGTGATTAATATTATTATGATTATTAATTTAAAAAATTAAAGTATTACCTTATATTGACTGACCCCCCTCTAAGTATAGGAGTTTTCTCATCATGGCTCTTGAGATACAACTCCCTAGATCTCACATGTACTCCATTGTCTCTGCAAATAAAATTTGTAGGATGCTCTACACATTACTCTAATGTAATAATCATCTCCCAATAGGTAGGATGAATATTTTTGTTCTTCTCTACTAAATCTCCAATTGTATCATCATCATAGATTGATGGGCATGATTCTCTAGCCAATAGCTTGCCTCATATAGCTCAATTGCCTCCAAAAAATTATGATTCATCTTTGTTAGCTATGGACATAATATAATCATAGGAGGTTGCCTCTCCCAAGATTGTAATGGTGGAAAGTTCTCCTAAAATCTTCCCAAACCATGTCATTAACCTTTTCAAAAAATATAATTCAACTTATTCCAAATTGTACAAGTGTTAAACTAGGTAGGTACTATTATACTAAAGTGCCACTTTTTCCATGAAAGTGCTAAACCTATCTCCTACAAGTGCTAAAGCCACAACATATGCACTAATATGCATAGGCCCTACCATATCTATATAGGTGTGAATCCTTGAAAATGCTACACTTGTGCAAGTGAGATTTTTTCTTGTGCAAGTAAACTTTCATTGCATAAGTGCTAAATGAGTGCAAGCACTACAACTCTCATGAAATAACTAATATACTAAGTGAACGTGATAACCCATATATTAGAACCGGTTATTTCCTCTCCTTTCCTTAGAATTTATGCCCCTAAAGCTACCCCAAGGATCCAAGTTTCATTATATACCAATGCTTTTGCATCTTCCAATGAATGATACTATCTCACTTGCTTTGCACAGTGGGTGTGGTGTGAAATGCTCATCATTATCTCCAATCTCCTTTTTGCAATAAATAAATTGATATTATAGAAGGTTAGTGTGATAATGAACTTATATGGTCCCCCCTTAGACCTATTTATAGGCTTCCTAAGCTCTATTTAGAGGCCAAGGCCTTGAATTTTTTAGAGTTTTCACCTTTTCTTCTACCACTTCTCTATTTTTTCCTACTTTTCCTCCATTAATCTTATATTTCTATCCTCTATCCATTTCTAACCTTTGTTTATTATTTTTTTATAGATCATTTGGACACCTTTCTCTAGGAAACCTCTTGAGGGAGCATCATTCCTCCACCTTCCTTCTAGTATTTCTTGCCAATCAGGGTATGGTTTGATTTTATTTAACATGATGCCAATTTTGTTAGTCATGATGTCATATCAAAAAGGGGAAATAAACACCTTGAAATCAACCATCCATTATGTAATTAATTAAATAAATATTTGGAGCGATAGGGAGTTGTGATGAGTGTAAGGAGGTGGGTTAATCTGGCTTTCTTGGCTTGCATGACCTACAATAAGGCTCTCAGGCCTTTATCACGACCTGCTACAACCTCTTCTTATCTCCTGTGGTGGCTGTGTTCAGGTGGAGGGTGGTGTTTTTTCTTCTTTGTGTTTGCAGTGGTGCCAGAGTGCTGCCCAATTTTTTAAGGGTGTTGTCGAAGCTTTATTTTTGAATATGGGTTTGTTTTGTAGCAATTGGGGTGGGGTTTTAGGGAAAAATCTATTTTCTTTTCTCTTGTGGTCATTATGACTTCAATTGGAGGGGTCATTTTGAAGAAAAATGTGTCTTATCATGAGGTTTTGAGTGGGAATAACCCACCTTCTTCCATACATATGAATGAATTCAATTTTTTGAACAAATTCTCAAGTGTAGAGAGCTAGTCATTGAATGGAGGTCCTTGGATCTCAAAAATTAATGGATGCTTGTAAAGGATCCAAGAACGTCTAGTGTTGGTGATTCAACCGATCTTTGATGAAGAGGACATTAAATATATGATGAATTATGCATTAATCTATAATTCCATGGGGACTCAGGTCTCTCTTTCCTTTTTGGAGTCATGGGCTAGGCGCACTTGGAACCCCAAGGGTGAAATGGAAATTATGTCAGAAACTAATAACTAATTTTTGGTGGTTTTCAATTCCATGGTGGATCATAAAAAGGCATTTAAAGGTGGTCGTTATTTTTATATTCAAGTGGGCTTGTTCATAAAGCCATGACATGGTAGATTTAACCCTTTAGAGGAGTTTCCATCTTGTATCCCTATTTTGGTATGTCTTCCTTGGTTCCCAATAGAGTACTAGAGGAATTCTATTCTCCATTCAATTGCATTTCTACTTGGAAACATGGTGGTCCCTTCCCAACAAATGCTGAATAAAAAGGTAATTTTCTATGCTCACATTTGCATTGAAATCAATTTAAATAATCCTTTGCCAAATTATTTAGAAATTCATCTTCAATCTACTTCATGGATTCAACAATTGAACTATAAAGTACCCCCTTTTAGATGTCATATTTTTCATGAGTATGGTCACCTACAAAAAAAGTGTCCTAGGGTTTGATCTTTGGAGCCTTATCTAAACCAACCTTCTTGACATCCCCCTAAGCTGGACAAAGAGAAAACCCCTATTTCTAGAGATGTTGCAGATAAGGATGGTTTTATTCCAGTCAACCCTCACAACTTATGCAGAGGGTAAAAATAACTCTTAAGGATAGATAGGAAGAGAGGATCTTCAACTGTTTTGACATTTTAGATGATTTGGGCCATCAAGAGGTGAATCTTGGTATGTTGAATCTAGATTCAAGAGTTCAAGAGGTGAAACATGCAATAGCTAGAGGTGTGGAGATTCAGGTTGGTTAGTAGGAGGGTATGATAGTTTCTCAAATGGATGTAGATTTTTCTTCTATGAACTGTTGTGAGTTGATAGTAATAAAGACTATTGAAAGGTTGGATGATCTAGTTTTGGTTGGGAGTGTACCTTCTTTGGGTAAGGTTTAGTTGGAGTTAGGGAAGGGAAGTAGATCTTCCCCCATACTTGGGCTTCAACAAAAGATTCTCAAGAAGGGGGCTCCTAAGAAATATCTCAAGGTGTGAAGAAAGAAGTATCTAAACAAAATTAAATTAATGGGTGAGACATTGGTGGAGTTAGAGTTGATTAAAACCATTGAATCCCACTTTTCAAACTCTCATAAATGATTATTCTTTGTTATAATGTAAGAGGCTTGAATAGTGGCCCTAGACAAAAAGTTGTTCATGATTTGGTGAGAGTCAATTTGCCAAATATTTTATTCATTCAGGAGACTAAGTTGTCTATGGAGGGTATGGGTAACTTGGCTCACAAAATTTGGTGGAGAAGTCAATGCCAGTGTATTAGTGCTCAAGGAATTAATGGGAGAGTTGCTTGCTTTTGGAATCTTATGAAGATTTCTCCTCTGTGGTGGATCTCTAGTAGGTTTTCTATTTCCATGGTTTCTACTTGGAAACCAGTGATACTATCTTATTATCTAATGTTTACACCCCAACTAACATTTTTGGTAAGTTCCAACTTTGGTCTCATATTCAATATATTCGTTCTATAGTTCCTTTATACCCTTGGATTTTAGTTGGGGATTTTAATTCTATTATTAATTTGGAAGAAAAAAAGGGAGGTTTGAAAAGGTTGGAGCCTTCGTCTAATCTTTTCAAAGATAATGTATCATGCTTAAATCTTATGGATATAAATCCTAGTAAATACTTAGAATAATAGGCTTAGATGTGGTTCAAACTCAATTTAAAAAAGAATTGATAGGTTTTTGGTTTCCTAATTTTGGATAGGTAGCAATTGGGTGACCAATTCTAAGATATTAGATTGGAGAGGTTTGGATCATTGGCCAATTAAATTTTTAGCTTCACTGGAAAGAGCCCCCAAGAACCCTTCCTTCAAGTTTTAGCTTATGTGGTTGTGGGAACCCCAACTTCAAGATCTAATAGTTGATTGGTGGAGCCATAGTAAACTGGCATATGGTATATTATTTCATCAAGAAACTATAGTTTGTAAAGAAACATCTTAAGAAGTGGAACAAACAATATGTTGGTAATATCTTCTGTGCTAAGTCGAAGGCTCAAGCATGTCTAGATGTTGTTACCCATGAGATTAAAGACTTGAGCCTTTTGAAATAAATTCTAAAGGAGGAATCAATTACCTTGAAGGATCTGAAGGAATAGGAATTGTGATAGGAGATCTATTGGAAGCAAAATGCTTGGATAGAGTGGCTTTAGGAAGGTGATAGAAACACAACTTTATTCTTTAATTTTGTCAAGGATTGTAGGCATGGGAATTTGATTTATTCTCTTATATATTATAGGGGAGATCAACTAAGTTCCTTCATGAAGATTTCTAGAGAGGCTTCATAGTATTATGCAACTTTGTTCATGGAGAATTCTCCTTAAGAAATTGAAGAAGAAAACCACATTTTGGATTGTATCCCTCCCCTTGTGTCTTTGGAAATGAATGTGAGTCTTACGAGATCCATCTCCCTAGATGAATTTGAGGGAGTTGTTTTTTTAGATGAAGAAAGGGAAAGCACCAAATCATGATGGGTTTCCTATATAATTATTTCAATAATTCTAGGAAATTATAAAATTAGATCTTCTAGAGGGGGTTCTTGAATCCCAACAAAACAAACAAATGTGGAGAGCTATGAAATCTATGTTTGTTACTCCTATTCCCAAATATGAAGGGGATAATATGCTAAAAAATTTCAGACCTATTTTTCTGTGTAATGTGTTCTATAAGATTCTATCTAAGCTAATTGTGGAGATGCTCAAATTGTGGATCAATAGGCTCATCTCTAAGGAACATGGAGGCTTTGTGGATGATAGGAAAATTTTAGATGGAGTGGTCATTGCTACTAATATCATACATTCCATGTTAGATTCAAACGAGAAAGCTATGTTTATTAATATTGACATGGAAAAAGATTATGTTAGGGTCAAATGGTCTTCCTTCAAAAAGTGCAACATGCTTTTGGTTTTACTGAAGATTAGGTTACTTGGGTGATGTTATGTGTTACCTCCACATATTTTTTGGTGCTTGTCAATGGAGAATCCTCTTCCTTGTTTGGGGCCTCTAGAGGTCTTTGGAAAGGAGATCCTTTGTTGCCTTATTTGTTTATCCTTTTGGTTGAAGGTTTGGGGAGATTCATTAAAATCCATTTTCTTTTGGCCTTATCCAAGGATGGACTTGGGGCAATGGGCGCTTGCCTCCACAAAATCATTTATAGTTTGTTGATGATACTAATCTGATGGATGCAACTAAGATTTAGGAAGCTACTAACTTTTTTTGGTTGCTGGATATATCTTATGGCTTCAGGTCAATAGATTAATGAAAGAAAATCATCCATTTTATTTTTAATACTCTCTTGCTCATTCAATAGAAAATCACTCATATTCTGATATTTCAGATTGGGCATCTTCCTATGATCTATCTTTGTGCTCCCATCTTTGTTGGAACCCCTCATAGGGGAACCTAGAAAAGTATTCTAGATAAGTTTTAGGAACGTGTGAATCACTGCACTCACAAATGACTTTATTTTGCTGGGAGGGTTCTGTTACTGAAATTTGTGATTTAGGTCCTTCCTAAATATAGGTGTATGCTTTAGGTGGCTCATCATAGCTTTATTAAGGAGATGGATACTCTTGTAAGATATTTCTTATGGGATAGTAATTTGGATTCTTGAAAATGGATTTTGGTTGAGTGGGAGACTATCTGTAGACTGAAATAGGATGGGGGCTTCAAACTGAGACAAGCTAGTCTTGTTGGTTAGGCTTTGGCTACCAAGCTTTATTGGAGGTGGTGCATTAATCAGGACTAGGTTTATGATAGGAATTTATCCACAAATTACTTTCTAGGGGTGGAAAAAGAAGAGGTTCCTCATGTTTGTTTGATGGGAAAAGGATCTGTCATTTGGGATACTCTAAAAAAGGGAGCCAATTTGATCAAGCAAGGCTTGTTCTAGATTTGTAATAGAGGTTTTGAAGATATTTTTTGGAATGATTCTTGGGATGGTATACTTCCAATCATGACTATGTACCCTCATCTGTATAAATTTTTTTATTGTTTCATAGAGGCTATTTGGCCTCGAGTTGTGGACTTCAAACACAACTAGAGCTTGGGGAATGTGGAAGTCTCTAGATGGAAGGATTCTACGGAGTGGCCAGTTGGTGGTTCTGAGGATCATGCTAAATCAAGAAGGATTTTAAATGATATATTTTATAGTTCAATCAAGGAGAAATATATCCTAGCCTAGAGCCCAAATCCTAAGGGGGTTTATTCGGTGGCCTCTGGATATCAGAAGCTATACCTTCAGAAATATGGAGGGATGGAGGTCACATGGTGGAAAAATGTTTGGAATAAATTCTCCTAGCCTAAATGTAACTACTTTTTATGGATTCAAGTTTGGAATAGGTTCCTTACTTGGGATAACCTTTGAAAGTGTAGTTTTTAGGGCCCTTCTATATGTGTCATGCACAACAATAGTGAAGAAGATTCTTCTCATTTTTTCTAGTGTTCCTTCTCTAGGGATATTTGACATTTATGGTGGGGTATTTGGAGGTAACTTATGTTCACGCTTCTTCTCTAGTGGAATTT
Organism: Sequoia sempervirens; assembly: GCA_007258455.2. Lineage (NCBI taxonomy): Eukaryota > Viridiplantae > Streptophyta > Pinopsida > Cupressales > Cupressaceae > Sequoia > Sequoia sempervirens. Next base: position 41,224 of record VDFB02296689.1, on the reverse strand, counting down.
TGGAGATTTTTGGGAAGGCCTTTGACACAGGCTTCCTTTCTTCAAATTGTGTGGTATATAGGTCTCTCCTTTATTTTTGGTAGATTTTGCTTGAAAGGAATCAAAGGATTTTTGGGGAAAATGGATTATGGTTCAATAGCTGTGGCTGAGGATTGTTGGTATGGTTCAAAAGACTATGAATGCTAGGTGTGAAGTGTCTCTCCCCTTGGAGAAATGGGATGACAAAATTGTTCAAAGGTTGGGATTACAAGGCATTGAGTAGAGGTACTCCGATGTTAGGAGAAGTCACAATTCTTGAAAGAAAACCCAGAAGGATGGTTGATGGTCTCCTTCTCTATTTGGTATTTTAAAGATTAATACTGATGACTCTTCTAGGGGAAATATTGAGCATGCGGGGATTAGAGGAGTTGGAAGAGAAAATTTGGGTAATGAAATTTTATTATTCTCCATCTATAAGAGGTAGCAAAGTAACACCTTCATAGAAGGACTAGCTATTTTAAATTCTATAGAAAGATCCTATGCTCTGGGTTGGCGTAAGATTATTTGTGGGTCAAATTATTAGATTTTAATTAATATGTTGAATAAGCAGATGTTGGAGGGAGTCAATTGGCATCTTGCCTTGATTGCTAAGCATATTCTTAAATTGAGTTTCATGTTATATTTTTTCTCCTTTATTTATATTCCACAAGAGTGGAACAAAGTGGTCAATTTTTTGGCTAAATGGGCTTTTGATAATGTTGGGGATTGATAGGTTGATGATTGGGAGCATTTATCCTAGGATTATTCCAAATATTTGGACAAATTTATTATTGTGGACATGGCCAAGTAATATTCTTTTGTTTGGGTTCTTGAGTGATTTTCCCTTTATATGGTGGTGTGATTACTTTTTGGGATTCTAGTTCAATCTTTAGCATTGGATGTGCATCATGTGATGCTTTATATGTATTGCTTCTATTGATTCAATAATTTCTTACCCTCTTTTTCAAAAATAAATAAATAAATATTTGACTAATTATTTCCCATAATTCGCCACCTTTCTTATTTCCCATAATTAATTAAATAATTTATTATTTACCCTTGTAATTAATTAAATTATCTTTAATTTATTATTTTTCCCCTTTCTTCTAAGGTTGATTAATTTAATTAACAAAAGCATAGCCCCCACTTAATAATTCTTCTAATCTCAATTAATCAATTAACTCGTGATTAGTTAATTAATTAATCCCTCTCGTACCCTTCATTAGTATTTTATCCAGTTTAATATTCTTCTAAATCCTCAAAATTTTGATCTTGTGACAAGTGTGCTCCTCTTCAATTCTCACACATGGGTATACATCATCTTGTACCTCATCCTTTAACTTGACCCCTCATTGGATGCTCATGCATGTATGAGATTTTGTCACATGTATAACCACCCTACACTTTCCTCTTTCTCTCACATGCCACTCTCCTAGATTTCATCTCCTCTTACACATTCCACATCTTCTCCACTTATCAACCTCATTATCCTCCCCATGTGTTCTCACAAATGTGTTCTCACACCTATCCCTCTTCCCAATGCCACATGTCACTTCCCCAAGTCTCCCCTTGTCACAAGGCTAATCCTCCATCCTCTCCTTCAATCTTATCTCTCCATCTCACAATGCATTCTATACCTCCATTTTTACCACCAAAAATCTAAAAATCGAAGCCTTCACCACCATTGTTCAACAATCCACTTACAAGTAAATACATGCCGCTCATTTTCCTTTAAAAATACATAAAATATATTCTTATTATGCAGGCTTTATTTAAGATAAATCTAAATTACAATTGAAAATATCAAACAAGTATTTATGATCACATCAAGTGGAGAAGGGTGCACTCCATTTTCACTTAATTAGAGGAGAGAGCTTCATTTAAGGTAAAAGGTTTATTTTGTATGCTTATATTTTATGTTTTTTTCTCATATGAATTCCTTGTATTCAATCCTTCATAAAATATACATCAACCCTAGCATGAAAAATCACCTATCCTAAGCACCATGAAAAATCTCTGCACACATGCACACACACCTTGGTTAGCCTCCTTTTCAAATTCTAGCCTACCCCTAACTCAAAACCTATTTTCTAACAAAAAAATATTTCCCTAATTAAAAAACTGTTTCACCTCCTAAAACCCATTTTCCCTATCCAAAATATTTCTTTCCACAAAAACCTTACCTACCTATATTAAAAACCATTTTTACTAAACCTCTAATCATGTCCTCATTTCCTACATGTTTTTGCTACCCTAGGTGTAATTTCACCAAACCTTAGTATGCATATGCCACTAGTAAGTGCACCTACACCTTTATATATGTATGTGCTACCAATAGGTTCACCTATTACATAAAACTTCCTACCTACACCATGATTATGTGTTCAATGATAGTTTCCTTACTTGCACTAAAATATGCTTGTGCCACACATGCCTAATAGATGAGCTATTGAGAGCCCATCTAGGCCTTGTAAACCTACCTATACTTCAAGGGGTAATTCCTAACTCATATTTATCATTTCTCCTTCTAGTGATTGGGGCATCCCTTACAAAAAATGCTATATATTTTTTGAAATGATGTTACATAATATTATCTCAAAGAGAGGAAAAATGTGGACATCTAAAATGCATTCCCATAATTTTTCCATTATTACACCAAGTCTATCTTGAACATTTATTTATAACATTAATTATTTAAATATTATTTATTTAATTAATCTATTTGATCAATCCTCTAATGTTAATTAAATAAATCCCAATTATTTAATTAATAAATCTAACTTTTTATCCAACATTAATTAAATCAATTACTTTTATTTATTTAATTAGTTTAACCAACTTGACCTTTCTTTTAAAGTTATCACCTAATTGAATAATTACATTTATTTAGTTAAATCAAACATTCCCCTAATAATCTCCCATTAATTAAATAAATATGTAATATTTATTTAATTTCTCTAGAATTTTCCTCATTATTAGTTGAATAAAAAAAATCATTTATAGTCGAATAATAAATTATTTTCACATTCCTCCATCACTTTGTTGAAAATAAAAAAAGTCAATCTTGCATATGGTTCCTATAGAGTAAGAAAAGTGATCCTAGACCTAACTAGGATTATCTTCTTTTCACTTGACTCTACATTTGAACATAAACCAACTAGGGTTGATGATTAGCTTGCTACCATAAGAGAGAACCAATCTCCTAGGGTTTATGTCCTCTTTGAGTTGTGAGGATGATAAAGTTCACGTGTGTTTTAACAAGCTTATTTGACCGATAACCCTAGATCTGAAAATGTAATTTATTGCACAAACAAAAATGGAAAACCATAGAACAAATTCAAATATGAGAATGAGATACAAAGAAGAACCTGTAACTAAAATTTGAGGTTGAATTTCAAGGATAAGGGTGCTAGGCACTGTAGAATGAGATGCTTCTTTTTTATATTTTAGAACTTTGAGATGTATGTTGTAGTCTGCTATATGTTTTTAGTGACTATCTTCTCCTGAAGCTCTCATATTTGATTTGCACACATGAAAAAAGGGGGAAAATTTGTGCTATACAGGGGCTTTCCTAAGTCAAACCTCATTTTGGTATTTCTACCTCCATGCACATCAAATTATGATGATCAAGAGGGCATACCATAGGTTGGGCAGAGGCCAAAACAATAATTGACCACAATGATAAATGATAAATGATAATGTTACCTTGATATGGAATCCTTGATGAAGTGATACCACACCACAAGTGTTTATTGAAATGCCTTGATTTTTTGATAGACATGCAAAAGGTTAGTTCACAAAATGTAATATATTGATGTAGCTAGCATGCAGAGGATAACTCAATACATCTTCACAAAATGGCATGATTGATCATAATAATTTTTTGCACATAATTGCTTCCTTTTCTTCCTAATGATTTGCAAGCATGATATTGATTGATTAAAGTGTAGACACATAAAAATGGCCTCAACTTGCAAACCATATTTTTCTATGATGACCACGCTTCTCCCTCACATAATTCAATTATCTAATCATGTCCATTCCTCCATGATTATTTAAATAAATAAATTACGTTTATTTATTTAAATGCGTCACTGATCAATCCTTATTTCCTCCATAACATTATCATTTATCAAATAAACTCATTTATTTATCCCACATTCCATCCCACCAAATAAATAATTAAAATAATTATAAATATTGTCTTTTGTCTCATTCCCATTTATGAATTAAACCATTATTTAATTCATAAGTCAACATTCCTCCATAAATTAAATAATTTATATTATTCCAACTACCTATTTTTCTCCACCATTGATTTGATTATCTCCAATTAAATCTCAACCCTTCATTTCAAGGATTGCCCTAACTTTGACCTAATGTTGCCCTAACCCTAATCCTCCTTATGACATTGATTCTTGGCCTTTGATCTTAGGGCTTCACCAACTTTTAATCTTGGCCATCCATTCTCAATTTGGAATTCTTTAAAAGGCCCTCTTTCAAGTCATTTTGACACACACACAAGAGTTATACACAACATGCTTGAGAGCTTTTGAGTACTTGAGCATACACATTACTTCAATATTTTGCTTGTCTTTGGCATAGGTTATAGTTGCACTTCAAATGAGGGCAAGTATACCATTTTCAGCAAGATGGAGAAGGCCAATGGAGGTCAACCAATGGAAGCTTGAAGACTAGGTGATATTGTTTCATTATTTTTATGTTTCTTGCTTTCATTGTTCTCCATTGTTGTTAGGGATAAAAGTTATCATGTTATTTGATATTAATCTTTTCTCTCTAGTACATAAAGAATTGTAAAAATGTTGCTAATTCTACCCTTAAATTTCCTTGATTAATTTTATGATTTTCAATTTTCTCTCCAAAATTGCTAGCTTTTGTTAGAATTAAAATGATTAAAATGACTTGTACTTATATGCAATTCTTTAATTTCCTGAAAATCAAATAGTGATAGTCGACAAATGAAATTGGATTTCTAAATATTAAAATGTCAACACTAGTATATTTTAAATTTATCCAAAATAGGCTAGACAAGGGCATTGGGTGCCCTAGTCCAAACCCATCCTTTTCACGACATTAAAAATCAATATTAAATATTAAATTTTTATTTTCAATCGCATCTCTTAATTTCTAAAGATATTTATAAAACGGGTAAATTAAATTTATAATTAAATCCAAGTACATAAGGGGGAGCTAAACCTAGTGTTAAATTGTCAAGGGTGACAATTTTGGATGTTATATTTAGCCCCCACTTTAGTGAGAGTATGCACTTATGCTTAGAATCACACTAAAGTAAGGGTAAGACAAGAAGGATTCAATTATCCAAACATTGAAGAGATAGGATGACATCAAATATAGGGGATGTGCTAGCTGCCAAGCTCAAGTAACTATGGAAAAACAATGTAAGAACAAGAGAACACACACATGAGGTGAAATGCAACATGAAAAACATGAAACATATATAACAACTACATAAAAAAAAACATAATGAAGACACAAATCAAACATAAGACAATACATGTAGAAAACATGTGAAAGACGCAAGGAAAACATGATACCATACACAAAGTAAAGACACCAAAGAAATAAAGCAAACAAATGGAAAACATAAGACAAACAATAAAAATACAATAAAACAAAAACACAAGGTCAGTATTAAAAATATTCAATTCAGTAAGGTAAAGAGACCTTAGTCTTAAATGTTTCTCCAAACTACATTTGTCTCATTGAATATGATAGAGAAAATGATGCTATCATAAGGATTAGCAAGTTGCATTATACTAGATCACTCATGAAACACATGGCTCCATTGACAAGCAAGTTATGTTTTGCTAGGTGGTCATGTAAATAATTCTCAAATTCATGTAGAAATATCCATTATGCCAAATCCATGGACTATTTTTCCAATCACACTTTAGATAACACATAAAAGTTTAATGTTGTGGGGGATGACTCAATGCTTAACGCTATATAGGATGAATTGATAACCACAACTCAAGGGGCATTATAAACAACACCACCACCAAATAGGTATGCCAATAAGTCAAATATCAAAATAAGTCAATGAAATGGAGAGGGTGATATAGCCCCCCTTAAAATGTCAATATATATTTTATATTAGAATTTTAAGGAAAAGAAGGGGAAGAGGAAATCCTTGAAAATAATACAAACCTCCCAAAAATATTTATCCTTTCCCCCCCAAGTGTAAAGGAAAAGACAACCATGAAAGATACTATTGTGTTGCTACCAAAGAAGGAATATGGTTGCACACAAGATTGTACCACCACAAATGGAAATGAACAAACATATGCAGCTACAAATTCCACATAGTGAGGAGCAATAATATAGAAGAGAGTTCATTATTTAGAATGATTAGGTGCATCAACACATGGAAGAGAACCACAATCAATATTTTTTAGTATTTTATTATTCAAGGCTTGATTTTAATTGGTGGAATGACCATGCATTCAATGATATGCATAAAAAGAGTTATTTTCATAAAATTTATTACATGTTGGGGGAGGAAGGGTAATCAGTGGGATTTGATAACCTCAAAAAAATATGTCCTTGCTTCATTAAAGGATAAGGAGTAGAAGACAATCCTTTCTCTTGTGAAGAAAATTTAGCTCGATTACCATTGGATGTTATAAATATAGTAGATGATGGAGTATGAGATGAAGATGGATAAGAAGGTTGGAAACCTAAACCCATTTTATAAAGGTACAATGTAGACTTCACATGATCCTTAATTCCTTATTTCATGTTTTCATTATATCCAATTTTAGGTAGATTTTAATATCCAAGCCTATAAATTTTTTCCAACTTAGATGGAGAAGTATTATTTAAATCCCTATGAGAAGAATTGATTCTTTTTCAAGAATTAAAATCCTTTTTAAGTGTTGAAATATTAAGGTTTGACATCACTAATACATGAGGGAAAAAATATAAAGAGCTCCCATCACCATCATGGGATGATGTTTTTGAATTTTTTGTTGTAAAAGAAGATTGAGAAAATGAAACACAAGACTCCTTAGGTTGAGATTGTAAGATTTTGTACTCTCCCATAAAGGAGGGTATAAAATATAATGAACCCCAATCATCACCAAAGAATGTATTTTAACATGAAGCATTACATTGATCATCATTTATATTTGATGCTAATACATTTGACTCTTTGGTATTTGATGACGAGATTTTAGACTCCCCAATGAAACAATATGTGTAAAATCTAATGACCCCCAATCATCACCTAATATTTTTTTCACAATATCATTATCATTGGAAGGTAATGGTTCCATTTTTGAAGATGGAATCAAAGTATTAAGAGAGTTGGAAGTGTTATGTTTATATTTTATTCATAAACTATAACTTTTTTGTATACACTTTAATCATATATATCTTGTTATTATATTCATACTTCATCTCATGGTGAAGAGTATATAAGACTCCCTTCATGGCATGAATCCATAGTCTATCAAGAAGAAGAATGTATGAGAGAGAATTAAACATTACATGGATAAGAGTAGGTAAAACCAAAAGTCCTACCTTAATAGGTAATGTTGTTGTTCCTAATGGTTTCCTACCAACATTTTAAAATCCACTAATACAAATATTATTTGGTTGTATGAGATTATTATCCACACCAAGCTTATCTAGGATATTATTGATACAAACGTTAAGAATTGATACATTGTCAATAAGGGTACATTTAGCCCCAATTTTATTGATGAACACAAATATCATTAGAGCCTCATGTTGGTTTTGAACCTCAAGCAAAGATAAATCATATTGTGGAAATGTAATATCCAACTTTGTTTCTTGCATACAATCAAACAAGGTTACTACATATTTCAATTTGATATAGGGTGAGATATCAATATTTTGCAAAGCCTCTTGGAGAATCTCGTGGTATGTAGGTGATGTTTGAATCAAGTCCCAAAGGGAGATCTTGGTTGGAGTATTATGAAGTTTCTCAACAAGTCATAATATTTACCACTATGTTGAGGAAGGATAGGTGGGGGTGGAAGATAAGATTGAGGAAATGAAATGGACGTTGGCATTTGTTTTAGCTGCTTATTATTTTTAGTGTTATATGTGTGAGAAATTGCATGATAATTTGGTTGTTGCAATACATCTTGGTGCACATGATTAATTTGAGTAAGTTGTTTTACGAAGTCTAGGATATGGCCATGAGATTTGGGGGTTCTATAATGAAATGAGGTTTAGAGGGAGGTCCAATAATGAGAGGAGGTTTAATAATCACTTGTGGGTTTATAATTTCAACTGATTTAAATAATTTTTTATGATCTTCTATCAATAGGGAATCTAATGTCAATTTTAAATCTTCATCCATGCAAGCCACCCCACTATCATTGATTATATCCTTTTACACCAAGATATCCTCCCAAGTAGGAGAGGTATTGGGAGAGCGATAAAAATGATTCTCATGATTATCGATGATTGGATCCTCTTGCACCAAAATACCCTCACAAGTAGGAGAGATGTTGGGAGAGGGACAAACATGAGTATCATGATTACTTGAAGAATGAAGCTTAGGTAAAGTGATGTTAATAAATGTACATTAGTTATTTTATTTTTTTGCACCATGGTGTTATCATAGGTAGAAAAACTATTGGTCATCTGAAAGACAATGCATGTCCCTTTTGACGACATGGAATGGGGTTCAGGGTAGCGCCCTGATTTTTTTAGACAAGCCATATTTTTCTATATCAAAACTAGACTTTTGAAAAGAAAAAATGTTGTTATTGTCCTTTTTTAGGGGTAATGCACTAAATTAAGTAAATTAGGGCCAACTAGAAATGGGCAACAAAATCTATAATTTTCAGGGTCCATTGTTAGAAACAAGAACTAGATCTTAACAAAGACTATAGACAGGGTTTAACATAGGAAATTTGATGCCAAATTGAATAAATAATGGCTCTGGGTGCCCTAGACTAGAGGCAAGATTTTAATAATTTTATAATATGGAAACCAACTATAGTGTTTGAGGGTCTGATGTTGCACAGGTTCAAGTTTAGATGCAAACAAATTTCAGGAAATGTGTAAAAGCCTAATTTTTCTTTGTAAAACACACATGCATAAAATTTATATTTTTAAAAAATGTAATATGTTCAAATGATGATTTTTAGAATTTAAAATTTTGTAATTATTTGAATTTATCTCAAAAAATGTAGAAAATCAAGACTCTTTTATCTTTTGAAATAAAAGCCTTATGCAATTTTTACTTTTTCAATATTTTTTACTAAAATATGTATGAAATTTTGACAAATGAAAGCAACCTAGGATTACACTCAGATTTCAAAATGAAAATAAATTAGAACTAATCCATAAATAAGAATAAATAGATATGAAATTATGCAATTTAATTCAAAATATTTGTAATTTTTCCTTTAATGTATACTGATCAAATAATGTTAATGCATAGTTGAAAATGAACAATTTCAAATAAAAAGCAAGATCTTCAAATAACCTAGGTTTTGAATCAATTTTTAGAATTTATGCTATAAAAATAAAAAATTACAAGTGTGAGATATGTCGGGTTCACCAAAATGTAGATTAAAAAAGTGATCCTAGACCCAAATAGGATTAGCTTCTTTTCAATTGACTCCACATTTGAACATAAACCAACTAGGGTTGATGATTAGCTTCCTGCCACAAGGGAGAGCCAATCTCCTAGGGTTTATGTCCTTTTTGAGTTGTGAGGATGATAAATATGATGTATGTTTTAATAATCCTATTTTAACATATAACCTTAGATCTAAAAATGTAATTTATCACACAAACAAAAACATACAACCACAAAATAACTTCATATTTGAGAATAAGATACAAAGAGGAACCTATGACTAAAATTTGAGGTTGAATTGTAAGGATAGTGTTGCTAGGTTCCCTAGACTGAGATGCCTCTTTTTCGGATTTGAAAACTCTAAGATGTATGTTGTAGTCTACTCTATGTTTTATGTGACTATCTTTTGCTAAAGCTCTAAGATCTGACCTACACACATGAAAAGAGGGGGAAAGGTTGTTCTATATAGGGGATTGCATAAGTCAAACTTCATTTTTCATTTCTACCTCCATGTACAACAAATGATGATGATCAAGAGGGCATATCCTAGGTTGAGCAAAGGCCAAAAAAATAATTGACTGAAATTATAAATGATAAATGGCAATGTTACCTTGATGTAGAATCTTTGATGAAGTGATGCCACACCACAAGTTTCCACAAGTGTTGATTGATGGATGCATTTATTTCTTGATATACCTACAAAAGGTTAGTTCACAAAACATAATATATTGATGTAGCTAGCATGCAGAGGATAACTCAATACATCTTCACAAAATGACATGATTGATCATAATGGATTCTTGCACATAATTGCTTTCTTCTAACTAATGATTTGCAAGCATGATCTTGATTGATGAAAGTATTATAATAATGCTACTAATTCTTCCTTGAATTGCCTTGACTAATTTTAGGATCTTCAATTTCCTCTCCAAAATTTCTAGCTCTTGTTAGAATTAAAATGATAAAAATGACTTGTATTTATATGCAATTCTTTAATTTCCCAAAAATAAAATACCAATAGCCAACAAATGAAATTGGATTTTTATATATTAAAATTCTGACACCAACATATTTTAAATTTAGCCAAAATAGATTGGACAAGGGTGTTGGGCGCCCTAGTCTAGACCCATCCTTTTTGGGGCCTTAAACATCAATACTAAATATTAAATGTTTATTTTCAATCCCATCTCTCAAATTTTGAAGATATTTATAAAATAAGAATTAAATGCATAATTAGGTTTGAGTACATAAGGGGGAGCTAAACCTAGTGTGAAATTGCCAAGGTTACAATTTTTGACGCTACAACTCCAAATGTAGAAGGCTTAAAAATAACCCTTTCTTTTAATCCTTACACTTTAGAGAAATTGAGAAAATATCCATCATTTATCTCTTCCCGATCTTTTCCCTAGTTATGTAAACCAATAAAAATATTACACTAGAAGGATTCTTATTGATGTTTGTTGGTTATGGTCAACTTAGATAAAATTCACAACAAATATTAGCTCTCTTGAAAGAGAATCAAATCTTGAAACATAATTTGATCATCCAAATGATTTGGATGTCAAGTCTTCATATACGAGAGACCTTAGAAATTTATTGTAGATATTATTTAACAAGGGTCCTTTAGGGTTTTGGAGTCAAAAGATAGGGTTATCTAAGCAAATAAGGACCAAATTAGAATACTAAAACCCTTAAGATATTTTGATATTTAATTTGTATTAAGTAGAAAGTTCATATCGTCTAATTTAGATTAGATAAATAAATATAAAAAGAAAGTGGAGAAGAAAAGAGTTAAAAATTCTATTTAAGAAAATTACATAAATTTACACATGAATTTGCAATCAAACATCATGAAACCAATCTATATTTCACCGGACATGGTCACAACTACATATAGATGATGCAGTCTTCAACAAAAAGTTTTAAATTATGAAAGATACTATGAAATCTTAGGATCCTCAATGTCTTATGTTTCAATATTTATTTGTATTTCCTCAAATATCAGATCAAATTGTTTATTTCTTCCTAAATAATGGGTTGATTTGAAAAAATGGGGTCACTTTCTTTCACCTTCTCTTCTATCATTGCTTAGAAAGAGATGTTTTGACCTTCATCTAATTGGAGAGATTTTGGGGTGAATTCTTCTTTCATAGCAATATTAGTTCTTTTACTGGTCACTTCTTCTTGGGATTCTTTTCTTTCTTCCTATGGTTGGGATATCCTCATAGTATTGGAGAGTGAAGGTGGGGACAAAATTTGTATAACTCTTGCTAGAGAATGAACATGCATTACCAACATAGGTTTCTCTTACATTTTTGGAAGGGATGTCCCTTGTGTTGATATTATAAGAATGAATTTCATTGGAGGAGCCAAAAATGATGGTATAAATATGATCATTACCATTGGGGTTACAAGAAAAGCACTAGATATGATTATTATCTATGAAGTTCCTTATAATATGAAACCAATTTATCCTATTCTTATTTTTTCAAGGGCACACTTTTTTCTTATCCCATTTTCTATTTTGAGTAATATATTTATTATAAATAGGTGTTACTCCTTTTGACCTCAATAGTTTGATACAATGGTCTAACCAATGACCATTATTGTCTAGGATGCTTTTAGTGAAGGTATAAATGTTTAACTCATCCAACTCAGACCATTATGGTTCTAGGATGGGGGTATCATGAACTTTCTACATATCATAGGCTTTATGTAGTACCAATTCATCATCTTGAAATTTATCTAGCATCATATAGGTATTTAATATCTTCATTCGAGTGGTGGTCAATTTATAGTAGCTTATCTTTTGTACTTTCTTATTATTACTGTACTTTACCCAATAGTCCTCTAGGTGAGGAACATGCTTCAAGTTGGCAGATACCCACTTCTCTATTCTGCCAAAGGAATCAAAATTTTGTCTATCTTCATATAATTATATATTATACAATTGTAATTAAGTTTCTAAAGTTTTAATATAGGGTAAGAAAATCCATGCATAATTTCCATGAACATTAGGGAATTAGACCCCAAATCCATCCTTTTATTCAAGAAGAGAATGTAATTTTGTTAATTGCTTTGATGCCTCCAATAAGATAATCTTGTTGATAGTATACTTAGGCAATTTGTGAGGGACATTAGCAAATAATTCAAGTATAATATAAAATAATTTAGGAAACTAGATGAACCGTCTCCGATGCTTGCCTACTTCAAATTTTGTAGCATTTGATAACCTTTGGGTCATATCCCCTTTTATTAATCTAAACAACCACATTAAAAACATGTAATTTACCCTTTAATGATGAACAATTTATTGATTTTACTAAAAATGGGATAGTGGTCATATACCAAGATTTTCCTAGCCTCAAACCCATTACTCCTTTCCTTTCCAAAACTAAGAAAGTGAATTTACCCTCCAATGAGTAAACTAGGTATGAAGTCACATAAAAGCTTCTTTTTCTCCTAATATTAGTCAGCTGGGAGTGTAAAATATCACTAATAATCTCTACATTGTGCAATATGATATTTACATTCAAAATTATTATCACATATATCCAAATCTATGACTCAAATGTTATCACAATAAAAAATCCCATCACTCTACTTAGGAAGGTAATAATATCTCTAATTTCCTATTGGAAGTCACTTTTGCATAGGATCTTGGGTATTTTGATGATGGAAACATTTAGGTGTTCCATCCACATACAATTTATGTGCTTCCAATATGGGCCTTGATATCATCCTCAAGTTTTTTTAGTATTCTCCATATCTATAATTCCCAATTCTTTATGAAATAGAATGTTGAAGGTGACTCAAATGACATTAGTAGTTAGATCAACAAGGACCCTCTTGTCCTTAATTACCATTATTCATGTTAGATCATAATTTTGGGTGCATTCCATTACTATCTTTGGAAATTTGAGAAAATTTGGTAAACCATTTATCTTATCTAATCCATTTTTTATTATCTTGTAATCCCTACAAGTTGCATCCACATTGGTTATCCTCTGGTTGAATTCTATTAAACTAATATGAACTAATTTTGTATCTATTATGTTTCCATATATTGTAGTTATTTAGGATTCCATTTGTACACCTTTAAATTTATACTTGATTGCTTTAGCTTGGGACATCATTAATTCCTACAATCACATGTTAAAATTAAATCAATCACTAATTTTTGGAATTAGAGATTTTGACCTAGGAAAATAGGGTTTTTGAATTTTATATCAAAATTACTTGTGGATTTTTTCATGATATTACATTGGGTATTACATTTATGATGATATTCTAGGGGATTCCTACCTTCTCAAAATATTCCTACACGATTGAATTTCACTATGTGATTATATGGTGAATTAGCACTTTTGGTTAGGTTTTATCATTATAGTTCTTTTTACTATTTCCTTCATTTGTCTCATTACAAAGAACAAGAAATGAAGAAATAGTATTTTGGGTAATTACCCATTGTTTAAAGCCTTTGAATTTATAATATTTATTTCTTTTCCTTTGATCATAACCTCCTTTCCTTAAATGGTTATTAGTATAATCATATGGTGCTCATTCTTCTTTCATTTAGAAAATTTGATAATGGCCTTAATTTCTATTAGGATGAGTTTATACTCTCAATTAAGTGATGTATTTAATATCCAAGGTTGTAGATAGGTAATCAATGTCCTTGCAAGATTCATATGCACAACATGATGTTATGCCTTTTTTTTTTAAATATCCTATATGCAATTGAGACAAAAAGATGTCTTTTCTTCATATCTCTTCATGTCCATATGATATTTTCTTTCTTGGATTTAAAATTATTTGGTTAGATGTAAGTTCTCCATATATGCGGGATTTTAAAACTCGACCTTATTTATGGGAAAATGCATATGGTTATTAGACATACGAAAATATGCAAAGCCAATATCTTAATATTATTTGTGATAGATCCATATACAATTGGATTTACAATTTACATAATATTGAATCCAATCAAATATATTATATCCAAAATATTTGATTGTAAATATCAATATTTTCATAATTTTTTAAATTCATTTTTTTCACTTTGTACCTTTATGGGGAATTTATCATCATATGGATTTTATGGAAATTCCAACTACATGTGGAAAAATTCTATTAACAATTTTTTAATAGAAATATCTAGTTGACCATTGGATTTTTGTAAACTTGATTAATTAGGTATTTTAATTCATTTTCTCCTTGTTTGGGTAATTACTATTATGAATAGGCTTATATCTTGTGGAGATTCCATTCACATGTGGATAAAAATGAAGCCCAATATCTATATGAAATTATCAATTTGGAGGTCATATTTATGATAGTTGGTGTTTTCCAATTGGATTGAGCAACCAAATTATTGGTCATACCAAAATAAACTATATTGAGTACATAAACTGGTCAAAAAGGTTTTTTTTTGTGTGAATTTTATTCCCTTCTTATCATATGTTTACTTAATTTAGTTCAATCAAAGGTGTAACTAGCTATAGAATATGAATATTTTCATGTATTTTTTTCTATTGTATTATTTTATATTTGGTATACACTATATGTAACCCTATTAAACCTCTTACTCATGCTTTATAAATAATATATGTAATATATTTGGTCATAACAATCAAATTAACCAAGATCCCAATGCTAGATAATCTATAAGGGTATTGATTTCCTTGTCATAGCATTAAATATGAAAGATATTAAAACTTGTAATCTTGAATGGTTCTTTGTAACCTTTCTACTAAATTAATTTTTACATAAATACCAAGGATTTTAAAGAATAAAAATATCCTCTCCCTCACATGGAAATCCAATGTCGCCCCATTCCATGATGTTAAGAGACTAGACATTATTTATTGTCTACATATTTAAATTATAATTAAAAGACTTAGGACTTGTAAGGTGATTGAAATACCTGGTCTAAAAATTATCCAACTTGAAATTTACATTTCAACACATAATAGGAAACTGAAAACTAAATCAATCTCCAGAAGAGTCAAGAACCATGGCCTCTCTACATCAATTAAATTTATTTGTGCTCATTGGCTTAGTGAGTGAATCTAAAACATTAACAAAAGTATCACCCTTATGTATCTTGAATTTTCTACCCTTCACCATCCATGAAATAATTGAAAATAAACATCAATATGCTTTATATGAGCATGATACATTAGGTTCTCTACCAAATAAATATCACTCTAACCATAAAATCTAATCCTAACATGTTTTCACTCAAAGAAAATATTTGAACAAAATTTCTATAACCACATTGTCTCTTTATAGATATGTTTCATAGCCATGTACTATGTTTCTAAGTGGAATATGCAACTATAGGTTATTTCTTACTTGTCAAATTGAAAAATTCTCTAAACAAAGAGAACACATAATCACTAGTTGGCTTCCCATTGTCCAAATCATTAGTACAATTAAGTCAACAAAGCCCGACATATCAAGAATCTTAACCACATTGTTAGTCCCATGATAAATATTATAATAATTATAATTCTTGCACAAATATTTAAAAACTATTTTAACATAAATTAAATGTTCTCTACCATATTTAGTCATAAAATTGCTAAGAACTTCCACTTCTTGGGCAATGCCTAGTATTATACATACTATAACATACATTATGATTCTTAAGGAATTAACATAAGGAAAATTTTAAATATCTTCCAAATCACTATTGAATTAAGGAAATGATTCAACAATAACTTAGTACTGATAGGAAAAATAATATTAACTAGCTTACATTCATGCATTATGAACCTTTGTAAATAGTTTGAATGCACTTACTTTGATTGAGCCAAAGCTTGCTACCAAATTGATCCTTGCTAATTTTCATACCATGGATATACTTTGTAGCCCCTAAATATTTCATGTCAAAGGTATTGGATAATTTATTTTTGAGATCCTTTGATCATTTCCTTACTATTTTGAATGAATAATATTCCATCGTTATACAAGATAATGATTATAAATTGATCATTACTTAATTAAAATAGACAAAATAGTCCAATTCACTTTTAAAAAATGAAGGTATAATGTAAAAGAATTAAATAATAATACCACATCCACAATGAATACTTTATACCATACAATAATTTTCTCAACTTGTAAACCAACTCCTCCTTCCCTTTTACCAAAATTTGTTATGTCATTTTGTTGTGCATATTTTGCACACACGCCTCGTTGAAGGCAGGGACCCCCTTTCTTTTGCTCCAGTCGGCTTGCTTTTGCTCCCAATGGGTCATTTTCACCATTTCCTCATTTTGCGTGCCCCTATCCTCAAGTCCAAATTGGTCACATGCCTTAAAATGATCAAATTCCTTTTGACCAAATTCACCTACCTGAATTTCACTAAGACTTTTTCCTTTGCAGAAGTTTTGGTGTGGGTTTCCATCTGCGGGTAGCCTTATGCAGGTTTTCGCTTGCTTTTCACCATTCATTTGTAGCCAAGCTTTAGCTTCCACACGCATGGTGGATTCTGCATCTGCCTTCACCCCTGCATCCATCGGGCACAACGGACCCGCAGCTGTGGGTTGCCTCATGTGGGTTTCTGCTTCCATTTCACCGCTAAGTAGCAGCTAACCCTTAACTTTCCCCTGTATTGCAAACTCTGCAACTGTTGCCCCCCTTCTGTCTGTCGGTAGTCACCTTCCACCTTTCCTTTTCCTTTCATCTTCCTTCTATCCGCCTTCCATCCTCCTTCTGTTGGTCGTCCTTCTACCACTTGTGGGTCCACCCTTGCGGAAGGCAATCCGCCATCCCCCGTTCGCCAGTCGTCCGCCTCTCGCCTTCCATCTATCAACTATCCATTGTCCGTCGTTTGTCATTTGTCTTCCATTCATTGTTCATCCACCATCTGCCTTCCATTCGCCAGCTGTCCACCTTCCGCCTTTCGTTTGCCTTCCGTCAGTCATCCTTCCATGCTTGCAAGTCTTCCCTTGTGGAAGGTTGTCTGTTGTCCGTCGTCCGCCTTTCGCCTTCCATCTGCCTTCTATCGGCTGTCCTTCCACCGCTTGCAGGTCCACCCCTACAAAAGGTTGTTCGTCGTCTGCCAACTATCCACCTCCTGCCTTCCGTCTGTCAACTATCCGCCGTCCACTGGCCACCTTCTATCCACCGGTCATCTACCTTCTGCCTTTCATCTGCCTTTTGTCTATTGTCCTTCTATGCATGTGGGTTCACCCCTGCGGAAGGTTGTCCACCATTCACCGTCTGCCTTTCGTCAGTCATCCTTTCACTGCTTGCGGGTCCACCCCTATGAAAGGTTGTCCACTGTCCACCATTCGCCGGTCGTCCGCCTCTTGCCTTCCATCTGTCAGTTGTTCACTTTTGTCATTTTCCTTCTGTCCGCTGGCTGTCCGCCTTCCGCCTTCTACCTGCCTTCCGTTCGTCATCCTTCTACCCTATGGCACCCACACCTTTGAACCTGTATTTATGTTTATGGCCCAAATGAGCTCCAAATATGAATATTATGATCTTTTAATGATGCATGGATGAATCTAACAAGGAGTTTGTAAGATTTGATTAACATTTTCCTTGATTTGCGTATGAAAGCACTTACTACACTTCATGTATGTAGGATTCATGGAACCTATCACAGGTCCATCAGGAGGCCCATTGAGAAAGCTAAACAAGGAAAGCACACTGCTTCAGTCATCATTCGTTTTATGCTTGCCTCTCCTCCTTGCACCCATCAATAGAATTGGCACTAAAAGAAGGAATAACTAACATATGAATGCATGCCAAAGAAGTCAGTGCCAAAGAATTAAAGAGCTGTCCACCAAGATTGGGAACAACATGTTTGCTTTTCAATGAAACAAATCTGCAAACAAGACCCACTTGATTGACTGAAAGGATACTGCAAACACATCAAATAGAGGGTAGCCTTTGACAGTTTCAGCTACAACAAAAGGGCAATCAGCTAGAAGATAAAATTGCTACAGTGACTGGCCACTAAAAGACAAAAGCTATATTTTAAATTGTTGAATATTGTGGGGTAGGTGAAACCCTAATGTAAAGAAAATCTAAACCACACAATGCAAATTAATCCTAGCCATTCATTTGGGCTTTGGAAAACTATAAATAGGGGTCTCCCCTTCATTTGTAAAGGGTTGGAGAGCTAGTGTAAAGGCATTCTACAGCAATAGAGAGCTACATTGCGTGATTTATGGATGTTTCTCTTGTGTTTCTTCATTATGCATGCATGGTCCTACTTCCCTATTAGTTTAGTTGTTAGTTTCTTGAATGGAAGTGATGATGGTGTTTGTTGTTACTGTATTTGATGAATTTCTAGCTCATGCTTTTTGTGGTTTGTTGATGATGAATCACTTTATAAAGCTAGTTTGAGCTTCCTTACTTTATTGCTGAAACTTAGTTCAATTGCATATTCATGATGTGTGTATGCAATCTAAAATTATGTAGTCCTCAGAAGATTGCATTGGTCTTGTGTAAGTATAGGTTCCTCTTGGCCAAGCAAAACCCATTTTAGGGAATTTTTCTATTGTAGCAGCCTCCATGATCATTGTTCATTCATAGCTTTAGGTCGAGGAACTTCCTCTCTTGCCTTTTTTTTTTTTTTTTAATAAGTGGCCTATGCTAAGGTTCATTGCACATTGTAAAGCCAAATTTGAAGCTGAAATAGGAGTTCTAGACTGTTGTTTGAACCTGCAGCAACTGAGCAACAATTTCTACATCCTAAGAACTCCATTTGCAAACCCAACTTCCCACACTTTGTAACTCATTCGTAAGACCACCTTGTGATTCCAGCAAATCACATGAAATAATTGAGATATTCCAAGCTTGTCAAGACCTGACACCCGAGAGACCTTGGGGTAATTTTCAACAACTTGTTGTTGGAGATTTCCTTTCAAGAGAGGTGATGAACTTATGCATTGCCTGTGTTGAGAAGTGCATAAAAAACACATCAACATGCTTTATAAAAAAATATTCCCCAAGATATCTATGAAAGAAACTAGTTTTAACATTCATTTACTCTACTTCTATATCATAAGTAGAAACAATAGAAATTAGGAATTGAATAGAAGCTATTTTTTAACAAGAGAGAAAATTTCACCGAAGTCAACTCTCTCTTCCTACTAGTACCCTTTTTCCACAAGTCTTTCCTTGTACCTTTCCTACTATCCACCTGCTTTGAATTTCTTCTTAAAACCCCACTTGTAACTAATGTGTTTCCTTCCCTTGCACATCTCAACTAGATACCAAGTATCACATTTCTCTAAGGCTATTATCTCATCCTATATGGAATCCATCGAAGACTCGTGCTACTTCAAAGAAAGAGATTCCTTCATAGATCTAGGTTAATCATTAATACAAAATAAAAAAATACATAATTTTTTTTGAGTGGGCTATACCTATGAACTAGTTTTTGTTACCTTGTGAAATTTCACAAGGGTGTAGTAAGAGGTTCTTCCTATACTTCCTTTGAACTCTTTAAATTTAAAACTTCTTCCTCTACATCCTCCTATCCAGCTTATTTTTCTTACACTTGTGCATCTTCTTGATTTTCAAATTTTGTTTAAAAATGAATGGTTTTATTTTTTCTTTATTTTGGTTGTACCTAATTAGACTTAATTCTAAGTTACCTTAAAATTGCATCTCTAGAATGTACCATTTTCAAGGTTAGAGGATTCTTAAGGTTCTAACCCTTAAAATTATTAATATAACTAAAACAAATACATTTGTTAGATTTGAAATCCATCTCAAAACATCTTTTGTATTCATACGAGCAAAAGCCTCATATCCAAATACTCTACTATGAAAAATAAATGGGTTCTTACATGTCCATTCTTTTTATGGTGTTTTATCAACAAAATATAAATAAGGTGATCTATTAATCAAATAACAAGCAATAATTATAGCTTTAACTCATAAATAGTAAACATAATTCTAGATTTTTGCATCTATGCCATGTTGATTCTTTCTATAGTATCATTTAATTTTGGTATTGTAGCATAGAAAATTATACACTCTTGAAGAAAGAAGCAATTTTACGCTTAATTTGGACCTATTTTGGCACCCTTGCATTAATTACTCTTTAAAATCACCATTTATAGGCCGCTAAGACCCATTATTTCAGACTTTGAGGCTTATTTCACTCAAAAATCATATAAATCTTGACAAATATCACTTAATTCATTTAAATCATGAAAACCCACCTGAAAAACCTTAAGTGGGACCCATTCGCCACCTTGGGTGAATGAGTCCCTTTTGGGGAATTTTTCAAGTTTGAGCGAGAAATTCACCAACTTAATTCAAATTTCTAGTGGATATCATCCTTTGAGGTCTAAATAATGATTAATTAGGTGTTAACGCCTATAAATATAAGTTTTTAGGTCATTTTTCATCATATCTAGCAATTTTTAATAAACAAATTCAAGAGTCAAGTATTGAGAAGCTTTCACAAGAACATTCACAAGTCTATTTACAACAAAGTTGAAGCTTTGGGGTAGCATTCAAGGATTTTTTTGGAGGTATTCAAGCTCATTTTTATTCTAGATCAAGCATTGTCAAGGGTTGATCATGGATGCCTATGGAGAATCATGAAGAATTCTAGGTTGGGGAGATGCAACTAGCCATCAAGCCAAGCCTAAGGACTTGTTTTCTAAGTGATTCCATCCTCCATTATCTCTTTATCTTTAGCCTAAGGAAGGTTTGTATACCATTAAGATTCCTTTAAGGTGATTTATGATCTCTTAGATTGAGTCTTACATTATTCAAGTTTCATTCATTTATCTTGTTCTTACATATTAGAATAGGGTTACATCTTGCTTCAACTTTCCTCGTCTTAGACACACTTAGGGCTAGGGTTTTTCTGCATATTTCATTATCTCTTTCAAGGTTTAAATACCAAACTAGGGGTTTGAGTGAGGAAAACCCCCCATTAGAAATCAAATTATATTCTTTTTTGCAAGTGTTTTCATAGAACCAGATTCAGGTTTCAATCTGGGAATAAAGTGTAGGTGTTGGAGTACATATTAGTGATTTCAATTTTTAGAAAATCAAGAGAGGATTGATTTTCCATTAGTGGTGAATGAGTCCCATTGGGGGTGTTCATCAGATCAATTTGCAAATTCTAGTACCCTTTTCCCTGAAACAACTTTCAGGGCAGAAACCCTGATTTGGGATTGATTCACCCAAGTTGGTGAATGAGTCCTAATTGGTCAAAAAGTTAGCATTTCTAAATTTTTAGAGCTACTTTCAGTTATTCTGAGACTTCCAGGTGCACATCATTTATTGTTACATTTTGCTGTTATGTTTTGATTGTATTTTCAAAGCATTTTATAGATCATTTAGGTCTTTTTCAATATCACATTGTGTTTTCAAACATCTTGCATTTTCTAAGTTTACATTTGGTAGTTAATCTCTTTTATTAATTTTTAGCATTTAGGATGATCCCCTTTGACATATTTCAATCTTATTTGCATTGGAATCTCAAGGACTTATTCTTGAGTGAACCATTAAGATTTTTGTGCCTCTCTCCTTTTAGGTCTAAAACCCTAGAAGTGTAAGAGAGACCCCACACACAAAAATCTTTGTTTCATTTTGGTGAACCTACATTTAGAAGCATCATATTTCTAATTTGGAGAACATTTACTTCCTATGTTTAGCTTGCATTGCATTGTTTAAATTACATTCTAGGGTTTCAAAATTTGCATTAGTGAAAAACTCATTTAGCTTGCATTATTGCACTTAATCTCATTGAACAATAGTAAAATTCTACATCTGCATTGTACAACATAGAACACATAAAACTCCACTAGAAAACTCATAATTTTTTTAAAAATGCCCCTATTAGGACTCATTCATCACCCTGGGTGAATCAATCCCAGTGCACATTTTGTATTATTGTTTTCAAAATCCAGTTTATAGTTTTTAAGCTTTTATTTGTCTTGGTTACTTTTTTGTTACATTGAAATCATTAGAACTAGAATCCTTTAATTTCATGGCAATTATGGATAGCATTATATTTTTACAATTTTCATTTTCAGCATTAGTTCCTAGTTCACTTAGACCAGATTCATCAGAAAATGAAAACAAAAAAAAATCAAAATCAAAATCAAACGAAACAATAAAAAATGCTTCAATTTAGAAAAGCTATATCATCCAAACCTTTTAGTAGTGATGAATTGGATATGTTAGATGAAGCCATTTAGGACTTTATCTCACTAAGGTTTTTCATGAAAAACTCAAACCAACTTACGATAACTTAGCTCTCAACCTTTTAGTTGTGATGACTTTGACATGTTAGATGAATCCCTTAAAGACTTCATCTCACAAAAGCTATCCACTAGGGTTTGTTGTGAGAAATCTACAACAAAATATGTCAATGTGATTTGACCTCAACTCATCCTTTACCCACCTTTGTATAAGTCTCAACCTCCAACTAAACCTGAGTTCACCCTTTACCCACCTAAGCATGATGTCTTGTAGTAACCAAGTCATAATACTATTGCTCATACTTACAACACTAGAAATAATCCACAACCACAACAACCGACCCCAAACCCTTACCTTTTCCCAATCCCATATTGCCTAGTGCTCCTTGATTAACTTCACACACTAAGGAGTATGATCTTGTTGAGAAACTTAAGCATACTCCTGCAAAGATATCCCTTTGGGACTTAATTTAGAATTCACCAAATTATCACA
This sequence comes from Sequoia sempervirens, assembly GCA_007258455.2. NCBI lineage: Eukaryota > Viridiplantae > Streptophyta > Pinopsida > Cupressales > Cupressaceae > Sequoia > Sequoia sempervirens. The sequence continues at coordinate 17,913 of VDFB02296689.1, read as the reverse complement.
CTATGCTTCAAACAACATTGCAACAAATAGTAGTTCCTTTTGGTATGAATGCAAATGATGTGGTAGCTCTAATACAAGGAATGAATATAGTTAATGTAGACATTAGATTCCATCAACATGAGCTCCCTCCATTAGAATTAAGGAAGCAAAATGAGGCCTTTATGATAATATCCCAATTCAATAGAATAGGCATCAAAAGGACCCTTATTGACAATGGCTCCACCCTTAATGTGTGCAGTGTGAAACTCCTAGAGAGATTACATGTAGAAAAATCACAAATCAAACTCAATTCCTTATTTATTAGGGGATTTTACAATATCACAAAGCAACCACTTAGTGTAATTACCTTACCTATTACAATCATAAAGGCTCCCTTGCAAATTCCTATTCACATCATTCCTTATGATCTTTCATACAATCTTATTTTGGAAAGACCATGGATTCATGAGATGCATGCGGTGCCTTTGACCCTTCATCGTATAATGAAATATGTCTATAACAACAAAGTCTATCAAGTTGAAATAGACCCCGAGCCTGAAAGTTGCTTACAACTTGAAAAAGGAACAACAAGTCCTCTGAACACATTGATTCCAACATCTAACATAGAACCTCTCAAGACCAATAAAAAAGAAGAACTGATGTCCAAATTACTAGGTGATGATTGGGGATCATTGGAATTCACAGCTTCATTTATGGGAGAGTATATAATCACAAAAAAAGAGGATGAAAAACATAAACAACTCACAGATATGTCAGCTCAAAATTCGGAAGAACCTTCACAAGCATCTACCTCATCCACTTTGGAATAAAATACAACTTACACAACTAATTTTAATGAGAGAGATTATCAATAACCACCAAACCTAAAGGAAATGGAAAGACTTTATGGACGAGGCCTTGAACTTGTGAAACAATTGGGATATAGTGGTAAAGGATGCAAAAATAACAAACAAGGCATTTGAGTTCCTATAAAACCTAACACACAAGAGACAAAGACTGGTTTGGGATATTGTTTTTCTAAGATCACAAAAGCAAATCAACGACCATCGCTAAACATCAACACTATCACATGCAAACCAAGAATCAATCTTACAATAAAGCATCTTGAATTACTTGATATGGATTTACCACCATCAAGGAGTACTTTGAAAATAATGAAGCTCTAAAACAAATGTTAGGAATTTATGATAAGAAATCTTCTATTCCTTCAAAGAAAAGAGCTACCTGTGCTATGATCAATACCAAGAAAAAAGATATAGAAACCAAAAATAATGAGAAAGACACAAGCATGGAACGATATGACCCTGAATTTCCCAAGTCAAATGTGTTTCCCTTGGGAGATACAATTGATATACCAATGGACATAGATGATAAAGAAAAAATCATTCAGATAGGGAAGTGCATTGATGATGAAGAACAAGAGGATAATACAACCTTTCTCCACAACTTTCCTAAACTTCTTTCTTGGAAATATTTAGACATTCCAGGAATAGATCCGAAGATAGTAACACACAACATCGTCCTTGCTGAAAATGCTAAGCTTATTCGACAAAAGATACAAAATATGAATCCTAAAATAGCCTTTCTTGTTAAAGGAGAACTTGAAAAACTCCTTGATGTAGGTTTCATTCGACCTATTGATTATTCTCCTTGGATCTCAAACATTGTCATAGTTGCAAAACCTGACAATCATATTAGGATGTGTATGGATTTTGTGACTTGAATAAAGCCTCTTTAAAAGACAATTTTCCCCTTCCTAATATCAACATGATAGTGGATTCAACTGTGGGACATGCCTTTTTGTCATTCATGGATGGATTTTATAGATATAATCAAATCTTTATCAACCCACAAGATCAATATAAGACAACATTTACAACCATTCGAGGTACATTTTTTTGGGTTATGATGCCTTTTGGATTAAAAAATGTAGGTGCAACCTATCAACGAGCCATGACATTGATATTTCATGATTACATACATAAAATCTTGGAATATTATGTTGATTACATCTTAGTCAAATCATTCACAAGACAAGACAATGTGAATGTCCTTTGAAAAATCTTTGAATGGATGTGAAAATACAACATGAGACTAAATCCGAAAAAGTGTCTTTGGAGTAGATAGTGGAAATTTTTTAGGGTTTATCATATCTCACAAAGGCATCAAGATAGACACAAAGAAAATTGATGCTTTAATCAACATTCCACCTCCTAGAAACATTTCTCAATTGTGCATGTTACAAGGAAGAATTGAAGCCATCCATCATTTTGTGGCATCCTTAGCCGATCAAACATTACCTTTCACACATCTCCTCAAAAAGGATGTGCATTTTGATTGGAACGAGGATTATAAATAGGCTTTTGAGAGTTTGAAGGAATACTTTGCAACTCCACCCATTCTACAACCCGCTATTCCAAGCAAACTGTTCATCCTTTATATATCTGCATCAACTCATGCTCTTGCAACATTGTTGGCTCAATAAGCCGAAAGCAGTAAAGAGCATCATGTTTATTACATTAGCCAAACTCTAATATATTATGAAAAGCGATACACACCAATCAAAAAACAATATTTGGCTCTTGTATTCACTACTAGTAAGTTGTGACACTATTTACTAAATGCAGAAATACAAGCAATGATAAAATTTGATCCTATCAAAAATATTTTTAATAAAACAAACTTATCACGATGTCTAGCTAATTGGGTGATGTTGTTGACTTATTTTGACCTTAAGTTTGTTTCACAAAAAGAAATCAAAGGTCAAGCCTTGATTGACCACTTAGTTGATGCTCCTTCTCCTTTAGCCTTACATAGAAATGACTCTTTTCTCGACAATAATGTGTTGACAATAGAAGCTCATACATGGGAATTATATTTTGATGGATCCAAGTGTAGAACAGGCTCTGGTGTTGGGTTTATATTAATTCTTCCTACAAGAAGACCTATTCCCTTGTCATATTGATTAAATTTCCTATGTACAAATAACACAGTTGAATATGAGGCTTTAATTGTTGGATTGCATGCTGCTTTAATCATGGGTGTCAAAGATATTAAGATCTTTGGTGATTCACAATTAGGGATCAAGAAAATAAATAGAGTCTACCAAGAAAAACATGAAAAATTATCAAAATATAAGGATCTCACAATGACCTTGTTGGAAAAGTTTGAATCATTCACCATTGATAACATCCCATGAAAACAAAATTGACATGTGGATGCAATGGCAAGTGCAACTTCTCTTATTTCACCTTGAGATTCTTCAAAGGATGCCACATTTAATTTTCAGCCAATCATGAAACCTTCAATCAATGATAAACTAGAATAAGTGTTAACAACAACCAAGGAAGTGGTGGAAACAAGCAACACTGAGAGAGGGGGTGAATCAGTGTTCTACAAAAATTAAATTTATTATTCTGATCTTTAACCCACTTAAAATATTCAAACAAGAGAGGTATGCAAAAACAAAAAGAAAACAACCACAACACCATAACACAAGGATTTTTACGTGGAAACCCTGTTAGGGGAAAAACCACGGTGGATGGCCAATCCATAATATGATCTGAGTATAATAAAAAAGAAGTTTACAATATGGGAATGCACTTGAATTCAGGCTCACTGCCTAGAGCTCACTGCTCAAGATAGAAAGACACACTTCTTTACAAAGATTTGGATTATATCCAAGAGAATAAACTAAAAGAATAAGATCTAAAAATGCTTGATTACAATTTTGGTTAGGCTTAGTATTCGATCTTTTGTCCTTCTGACTGATTCTGTACTTCTACTCTGCTATGCTCTTACTCGCATCGCAAAATGTTTGATGCACAAGTGAAACTGTGCATAAATTTCTCAATCACCCTTCTGATATTCACAATACAAATCGACACACCTTAATCACACAAAAAAATTATATAATTGATCATTTATATATATCTGCAAATAATAATTTAATAGCAACCTGTCAGCTCTAATAAAACTTAAGAATATTTACAACTGTCGATTTAAATCATGAATGATATTCAATACGCACCCACAACAGTTGATCAAAACTTATCTTGGACCCAAATCAAGATGATCGAACACAAAAATATTTGAGTAAACACTCCTCAAATGTCTACGACACTTAATATCAACTGGGTCGACCACAAAACATTGATGAATAGAAAGATATCCAACCAGATTTCCAAAATTGCATACAACTTGATACGAGGCACTGACATTTTCATAAAACACAAGGCATACATTTATTAACCTCACATAAGATCCACAACTCAAAATAACGACATAAAATTTGTATGTGAATCGATGAACATAGAACTGTCTGATGCTCTGTTGTTCCTTGACTATCCTCAATCTGTCTACTGGTAGGAGAAAATGATGACGTGTGGATCCAATCACCAACTAGGGTTGCCATCAATGACAACACCAAAAAACATTTGCAATGTCTCTTGCCAACAATCTCCTCCTTTTGCATTGATGGCAACACTTAGTGAAAAATGACTAAGTGTTGGATCAATACCAACATGAATTACACTGCCACTTCAAAACTTCAAAAAGAATCTTCAATCTCAACTTAGAAATGCAACTCCCCCTAATATGAATATACATTTTTCACTGTATAACTCTCCCCCTTTTACATCAATGGAAAAATTGGGGAATTTTTTTTTCAAAACTATACAGGCATGAACTTTCTATTTACACAAATTTGAAAATATCTACAAAGTCTCTCTTCAACACACACAAATTTGTGTCCCAAACCCTTTTGAAACTCTCTATAATTGTTATGTGACCACAAAATAAATAAGATTGAGCTTCTACAGTCTCAAGAGTCATTGGGTCACTAACTTCCATAACATCTTTGGCTTCCTTTAGTGCATTTACCATTATTTCAATCTTAGGACCAATTAGTCCTCTGAGTTCACATGATCTTCCTACAATCTTGTCATTTTCATGCTTCAAGCTCATTTTTTCAAGTAGAGATGTTACTTGACCTTCTTGCTTACCAACATCACTAGCTAACAAATCAAAAGCATAAAAAATGGTAGCCAATTGTTTTTCAAGATCCTTCACCTTCTTATCATTCTCTTCAGTGAATTTGGACAAAACTATACATGACTTATAGACCTTTCCACCTTTAGATATAGAATATTGAATATTCTTCATATAGGTGGCTAACAGAGTTTTATCCTCAACAATCACTTCTTTCAACCAAATAAATCTTTTTCCATCAAACTCCTTCTGTACTTTAACCATGGCTGATTTTTCAAGAGACTCGAAATGAGTACTTATAGAATTTATGAGCTTCTTCATGTCACTGGAAGAGGAACCAGATGGATCCTTAGCATGAGTTGGCATAATTTTCTCTAGGACTCCAGATGAAAGACTTAATAATTCACTATCCTCAATGTGAAACTTCAAAATTTTCTCACTGGCTTTAGCTTGTGCAAATGATACGATCTTCATTATTTGAATTGGAGACAAGGTGAATAGATTGATCGAACCTTCAACCAATTTAGGATCAAATTATTCCTGCTGTTCCACTAGATATTTCTTCACTTCCTGGGAAGTGTCTCTTGCTTCCACTGGGATTTCCTTAACTTGAACCTTTTCTTCTTCTTCAAATTTTGGTTCCATAGTAACTGTTTCCTGATTTCCTTTAGGAGCTTCAACTTCTTCATTTGGTATCTCCTTTTCTTCATCAAATACAACCTTAGGAACTTCAGTCTCCATAGGTGCTTCTAAATTATCCACATCAAGAGGAATTTGATTATCTTCAGTATCCACATTCACCTCCTCATTTACTAGATCAAATACAACATCTTCAACATTCACTTCTTCAACATTGATCTTGTTTCTTGATAGAAATGCTTCCAGTATTTTCTTGGTTTCATCAACAACAACACCTGTTTCACCAATCATAATTTTATTCACCCTTATTTTTCTTTTGAATTCCTTCTTGGCTTTGTCCAAGAGTGAATTCATCTCGTCAATAGACATTTTCGGACACAAGTCTGCAAGAACTCTCTTTCTCATATGCTCTTCTTCTGTCCTAGCATTTAATCTTCTCAACTCCAAAACATCATATAGACTCTTAGGTAAACCAAACATAATTTCAACAAGAACTTTGTTGAAAATATTTAGATGTTTTATTGTTGCTTCTTCAAGAATTCTTTGACTTGATTCATCAAACATTTCATACCATTTGTAGAGGGGCTTGAAATTTCCATCCTTGACAACAACATTCTCAACTTCTTCAACTGTCATACTTGGTATGTCAGTTTTTTCCTTCTTCTTTTCCTTTTCTTCCTCACAGAAGATTTCCTCTTCATTTCTTTCACAACTTCATCTAACTCAGTCTCCTCATCTTTTGAGATGGCTTCATAGGTTCTTGTGCTCTTGTTCTTCTTCCTCTTTCTAGAAGCCTTGTCTTGGGTTTGCACAAGAACTGGCTTGGCCGCAGGAGCAGATGGGGAACTCCTTGTAGATATAGTACAGGAAGAGGATCCTTTTGGACTAGCAGATTTGGTTCTTACTAACTCTTTTCCTGCTTCAACTTCATCTCTCTTCCTTCTGGATTTTTTTAACACTTTTGAAAATATACCAAAACTTTATGCAAAGACTTTCACTTCTTTCCTTACTCTTCTGACTATCTTTGGCTTCTATAATTGATCATGGACTTGCATTCTCTTTATGCATAAGTTCCAAACCTTTCTTTTTTCGGGTCTAGAGGCATGCTAAAAAAATGCTTTGCATACATCTTCAAGATGTTCTCCTCGACTTCATATCCCATAGGCATAATCCATATCATTATGGGATCAATGACTTCCATATGGCATTGATCAATATCTACCATGAAACAAATTGTATCTTTGTACTTCTCTACAATAAAGGTGGGAATTCTTTCTCTTGCATGCATCATATTCTGATTTTTTTTGAAGTACCCCCAAAGGGTAGTGTTTCTGGTCTGATGATCACCAATTCCAAACAATATATCTCTTATTTGCACAACTATAGGCTGATTACTTTTCCAATGAACTTTCCCAACACCTGGAACCTCACTCATGAAATAAAAGAACAAACAAAGTAGAAAATTACCATATTCAAAAGAATTATTTTTGTCTTTCTTAATCTTACCCAGATTCTCCATCAGTTGACTTCTAAGCAGCTCACACAAGTCATAATCTACATTTTCTTTTACCATCTGATAGGCTACATAAATGGCCATACCAGATACTAAATTATCCTAGTTAGAGTGGTAGACCTTGTAGTCAATGACCATTGATGCAAATTTCACATCCTCTTCAACAATATCTTTGATTGTCATTGCCATTCTATCAAATTGAGCACCTGTTGCATCAGTAACCTTCTTATTCTTTACAGATTTCAAAATTGGTAGTCCACCAGAGGAATTTAGACCTGTGACAATGCTTATATCCTCTTTCGTAATATTGAAAGGTATATTCAACCACATGAACTCGGCTCAAAATATATCACACCCATTCACTTTCCTCGAATATGGTAAATTTCACAAACTATGTGAAGTTCTTCTCTTCTATGGTTTTGTATTCTGGATCAATAGTGAAGTCCTCTCCAATTATGTGGTTGGAATACAAATTCAGAATTTGTGAGCTCCCTAAATCTTCAATATTGGCATGTATGTCAGCCCTAATGTCTTCAATGTGCAAGACTTTGTACAATATAGATGAAAACACACCAAGGGAATCAGTCTCAACAAACTTATAAGGATGCCACTTGAACTTTGGATGAGGTCTATCCTTGAATTCAACTACCAATGGAGTGGCCATTTGTACCAATTCACAAATTCATAGGTTTTTTTGATAAATACCTTTTCATCAGATCAGAGTTTTAATCGCTGAATCTTCTTCACACTTGAATCTCACCACAACTCAACAAAGTTCGCTCTAGGGATCTCCAAACTTCTTTTCTCCAAGATGCAAAGTGAAAAATGAAAGATAAAAATGACTTTTTATCATTTGTACAACTAACCCTTTTTGTCGCAATAAATGCTTTTACCCTAATTCATCTGGTTACCTTGTTTCCATGCACTAAGACAGATAATTCATCTGTGGATTTCCAATACTGTAAAATAATTTCTCCAATTGGTTGAGAAACATCTGAAAGGAATCTATGCACTTACTAGACTTATCCTCATTCCAATGTCAGTTACCAGTAGGGGGTTAAGAGATTTTCTTGACTGTTCCCCCTAGGCCAAAGGCCTAAAATTAATTCCCAGAGGAATTACCAAAAGAAGATTCTGGTACTGGCACATTTCCTTCAACAAAGGGATCCTTCTTCACCCATTTCTTCTGCATTTTCCTCCTGATCACATTTGTAGTGACTTTACCTTTTCCCTTAATATCCTACTACATGTTTTGATTTACCGGACCTCTTATGCTCCAACAAAATCTAGTAGTGTGGCCCAATTTGTTGCAGTTGTAACAAACAACATTTCTCTGTCCAGACCTACTGTTCCACTGATTTTTCCTTAATCTACATTGGTTAGCAATATGCCCAAGTCTATTGCATGTATAGCATCTGACATCTCTATGAAATTTGTTCATCACATTTTTGCATTTGTTTGACTTATGAACAAACTTTTTACAATTAAAGCACTAACTTGAGAATGATGGTCCTCTTGTATTCATCTTGCTTCTACACTGAGAGGCCATAAAACCAAATTTATTGCAAGAAAAATGGTAACCATTGAATCTTTGAGCATTTGGTTGTCTTATCGAATTTCTTCTAGCTCCATTCATCTGATTTCCTTGCTTGAATCTTCCTTGTCCAGAATTCCTTTGTCCTGATCCAAAACTTTCTCCTTCTTTATAGCCAATACCTCGCTTGTCACCATCAGTCCTCTGACCTTTAATTAGTTCATCAAGCTTGGCTAAGATTGCTTTGAATTTCTCCTCGTACTCATTTGCAGCAGTAAGTTCATTTCTGAGATCATCAAGCTATTTTTCAAGCACTTCCTCATTGTTTTTAGATTGTTCCAATTCATTGTCGAATCGGATGCATTCTTTAGATTTTTCTTTCAAGGATTGAGAAAGCTTTTCTTCATTCTTCTTCCTATCTTCAATCTCCTTGGTCATTTTCATCATGATAGATTCCATCTCACGCTATAGGGTAGCATTTTCTTTGGAAAAATTTTCACATTCTTCTATTTTCTCCTTCAAGGCATGACTCAGTTGTTCATCTTCCATTCTTCTATTCTTATACTTAAGTTGATCATACAATTCCTTTCTTTTCTCCCTTGATTCATTGATTTTTTCTTTCAATGACTGAATGAATTTCTCTACATTCTCAAGATTTTCCTACAGTTCCCGGTTCTCAAATTTTGAATGGTCAAGATCATCCAAGGCCACCAAAAGTTGTTCTTGAAGACTACTTGTATCCATTGAAAATACTTTCCAAAATCTCCCCAAGTTGTTAGAATTCTTTTGAGGAACTAGCTCTGATACCAATTGTTGGAAACACGCAACACTGAGAGGGGTGGTGAATTAGTGTTATGCAAAAATTAAATTTATTATTCTAATATTTAACCCACTTACAACATTCAACCAAGAGAGGTATGCATAAAAAAAAAGTAAACAACCACAACAACATAACACAAGGATTTTTACGTGGAAACCCTATTAGGGTAAAAACCACGGTGGATGGCCAATCCACAATATGATATGAGTATACTCAAAAAGAAGTTTACAATATGGGAATGCACTTGCATTCAGGCTCACTGCTCAAGATAGAAAGGCACACTACCTTACAAAGATTTGGATTAGATCCAAGATAATGAATTGAAAGAATAACATCTACAAATTCTTGATTATAGTTTCAATTAGGCTCAATATTCAATCTTCTGTCCTTCTGATTGATTTTTCACTTCTACTTTGCTCTGCTCTTACTTGCATCACAAAATATTTGATGCACAAGTGAAATTATGCATAAATCGCTCAATCATCCTTCTGATACTTGCAATACACATCTACAAACCTTACTCACACACAAAAATGATATAATTGATCATTTATATATATCCACGACTAAGAATTTAATCGCAACCTGTCGGCTCCAATCAAACTTAAGAATATTTACAACTATCAGCTCAAATCATGAATGATATTCAATGTGAACCCACAACGGTTGGTCACAACTTAGCTTGGACCCAAATCAAGATGATTGAACACAAAAATATTTGAGTAAACACTCCTTGAATATCCGCAACACTTAATATCAATTGGGTTGGCCACAAAACACTGATGAACAGAAAGATATTGAACTGGATCTCCAAAATTGCATACAACTTGATACAAGGCACTGAAATTTTTGGACAACACAAGACATACATTGATTAACCTCCCATAAGATCCACAACTCAAAATAATGATAGAAAATTTGTATGTGAATCGATGAACACAGAACTACCAGATGCTCTATTCTTCCTTGACTATCCTCAATCTGTCTGTCGATGGGAGCAAATGATGACATGCGGATCCAATCACCAACTAGGGTTTCCATAAATGACAACACCAAGAAATTTTTGCAGTGTCTCTTTCCAATAGGAATCCTCGAGTGAATGGTATGATACAGTATATAACTATTTAAAATATAGTACCATTCTTGAGCCAACAACAACAAACACCCGAACTCACTTATGAAAACTAGCAACTGAATACATAATCCTTGCCGATGTGTTATATAGAAGATCCTTTAATGATATTTTACTTAGGCATCTTAAGGAATCTGAAATCACTATAACACTTGAACAAGCCCATGCAGGTGCATGTGGAGGTCATTTTGGAGGATGATTCTTAGTTCAAAAAACTCATTCATATGGGATACTATTGGAGAAATATGGAAAAAATATTGCTTTATGTATGTTAAGTGATGTCACAAATGTCAAAAACACAACAATTTGATTCATGCTCTTTCTTTTGAGCTTCACACCCAAATCCCCATTTGGCCATTCTCAATATGGGGATTGGATCTAATTGAGAAAATCTCACTACCTTCCTCTAATGGACATACATTTATCATTACAACAACATATTATTTTACAAAATGGGTAGAAGCTATTCCTCTTCGATCCATGACTACTGATGTAATATGTCATTTCATATTGGAACACATTATTACCCACTTTGGACTCCCTTCCACATTAATTTCAGACAATGGGATGCCATTTAAGAAAAATGATGTGAAGAAGTTCCTGGACACATTTAATATCCAACATCACTTTTCAACACCATACTACCCATAATCTAATGGTCAAGCTAAAATCACTAATAGGGCTCTTGAACAAATCCTAAAGAAAATTGTTAACAAACATCATAAGGATTGGCACATGCAATAACAATATGCACTATGGGCCTATCGAACAAGCATAAGATTATCTATGGGAACCACACCCTATAACCTTGTTTATGGTATCGAGGCAATCATGCCCTTGGAGTTAGAAATCCCCACGTTAAGGATTTCTCTTCAAGGTCTTATCGATGACGACACCTTAAGGAACAAAGATTACGCCAGCTTGAGATGCCCGATGAACAACGCATTAACGCCCTTGAGAATCTCCAAGCCTACACTAAGAAATTATAATGTAAACGTAATAATCATGTCATCCCTTGGACACTAAATAAGGGTGACTTAGTCTTGTATGAAAATCAATGCAATGTTACTGCAAACTACGCTGACAAAGGAAAATTTAGTCCTAATTGGTTAGGACCCTACATAATCAATACAAGTTATGGGTTCGACACTTACACATTAATAGAGTTGGATGGTACATCCCTCAAAGACCCTATCAATGTTGTACATCTACACTGGTATTATGTATAATTCCTTTGAATATTATGAATAATAAAGCAGTGTTGTCTGCATTGTTTCATTCTTGACAAACAATTGTGTGTGTGTCTTGAGCACTAAAATGATTATTTAATTTATTTTTATAATTACTTTAGGTTTCATACTATTCAAGTTCATCTTGTGTGTTATGTTAAGTTAGATCATTATATAGATTATAGCTGCATTTAATTTAGCATAACAAATTACAATACTGCATCTAAGAGAAACTGTAGTAAGTTTTAATTAGATCACATAAGATGTGTTAAATCATGAAGACATTAATTAAGTAATTTCACAAAGTTTATTTAATTAATCACATTGCCATTTAATATTTCACACATAAAGACAAGTAATAAAACATCAAATGCTCATATATATATCAAAGTTTTCTATCCATGTCATCACTATATACAATCTCACTGAGGTCTATGACTGCCAAATCCCTCGTGATCTGGTAATCGCACTGGTCCAGTAGTAGTACATCAGGAGACGGTAGTGTGTGATCGTGATCACGATCCACTAAATCTGAGCACAAAATCTAAGCCTTGTATCTATCCAAGGGCCTCCCAATGTGCCACTACTATCTGATCCCTCTCCGCTTTTAGCAGAGCTATCTTTGACTCTAGTCTCTTGAACTTTGTTGGGGTCTACGATGACTGTGCCTCTGCTACAACATTGGCTCGGTGGATTTGCCTCCTCAAACTCTCATATGTTGCCAGCAATCTTGTGAATGGCCTGAGTGACTCTAGGTCCTGATCCATAATAGGTGGGGGTACATAGTCTAAGTCCATCGCCTCCTCGTCGATAGATGTTGGCACTATCTCTACAACTTCCTGTTGATAGAGATCCCACTAGTATCTCGCAACTCCTACAAGGTAGAAACAATACACAATTAGTACACCTCATGATATATATAAAGCATAATCATAAACATAAAGTACATGAATAAATAAAATATCATCACCCATATCTCTAGAAGGCTGAGAAACACCAACCTCATCTTGTGCAGGGGGCATAGAAGATGTGCTAGCTCCTCCATGACTGTGGATACTGATGTCTGTTGCGGCTGCTACTCGTGATCTAGTCATACGAATGGGCAAGGGATCTCCCCACTCATGTTGATCCTTAGTCGTTGCCTCATCACCCTCACTCATGGGTAGCTCCTCCTCCTTGTCCTCCTCCTAGTCCTCCTAGTTCTCATCCTCCTCTCCTTTGTCCTGGCCATCATAGTCAGGATCTGCATCTTAATCATACTCCTCATCTATGAAATTTTTAAATATGTCTGCCACACTGTATGGTGTCTCCTCGGCCTTGTCCTCTGTATCATCTCCCTCATTTGGAAATGGTATTACATCTCCTATAGGGTAATCTATTAGAAAAACATGAGCTGGTTGTGATACTATCAACCACTCCTCATAATCATCTGTGGCATCGACATTATCGACGTTAGAGACTAGAGGCTCATCATGATACAAGTACTTAGAGTCACTCTTGACAACATTGTCTACAATGAACCGTACTGTATCACCTGGCCTTCAGGCACTTCACACTGATCTCTTGAAAAAGGGTCATTCCCTAGGTGGTGTTTGGATTTTCCCAAACTACTGCATGACTCGATCGTAGTAGAAAGGATGTACTACGTAGTCATGTCAACCAACCAAAAATTTGTCTAGTTGTAATCTCCTCAACTACCTCATGGGATCTGGCCACTGAAGTGTAAGCTGATAGGGTCTCCAGAGGATCTTGTCCTCTAATCGATCAAATCTCACTCTCCAAAAGTGTAAATCTCCATACTACCACAACCATCGTAGAGGATAGCTAAAGGCATGAGGGTACCCCATAGCTATCAAACATGGGAAACCGGTAGGTCTAGTACAAGTGATATGCTCAAGGCACCAAACCTGTAGAAGCGTATAGTGTACCATGTTGTCCACCTCCTAAAAAATGAATTGTCCAAGATCATAGTATAAGTGTTCTAGGATACAACACCCCTAGGTGTATACTATCTTGTGCTCTGCCATCTCATGTATTAGGTGTACCAGTCCTCCCTCTAGGTGTATTGCATGCCCATTTGGGATGAGACTGGTGCAACTTTGTGCATCATAATCTATCTCACCATTGGGGCTCGTGAATATAGTAGCATCAAAAACTCAATCTGTGCCCTCACCTGATCATCATGTATTGGCCCATCTAGGAAATATTGCATGTCTGCCTTCTGCTCGTAAAATGTATGATTTCCCTGAAAGCGTACCCGCTCTCCCCGAATGGGAACTTAGAGGATGTGGTGGAAATCCTCTAGAGTGGTCGTCATCTCACTAGTAGGAAGGTGGAATGTATAGGTGTCTGAATCCCAATGCTTGACTAGGGCCATCAACATCACATCATGGTACCTCATGGGGGGCATGAGGTATGCCCAATATATCCCAACGACATGCAAGTGCTCTGTGACCTTTGATGAAAGTGTGGGGGATAGGTCTCAAAGAAAGCTAAGCTTCTTACCACCCAAATGTTGACATGAACAGGTGGGTACCTATTAATAAAGCAAAAATATGCCCTATAAGCAATCTAAAATATTTAATTTCTACATTATTCATCATAAAAGTGTGTTAAATTCCCTCTAGTGTGCTTTCCTAAAATCCCTAGACACTTTAGACCCCTTTTGGGACACTTCGCGAAGAAACATGACATTTTGCGAAAAAGTGGGACACTTTGCAAACAAAAGGGAAACTTTGCAAACAAATGGGACACTTCACGAAAAAAGGGGACACTTTGCGAATTTTTTTCTAGGATCCAAAATTAGCCTCAAAATTCATAAAAACCATCAAATAACTGTAGAAGCTAAGAAAAGGTAGCAGAATTGACTCACCTCATGTTGACACTCATCATGCATCACCTGATCTCGTAGCTCGTCTAGTCTCACAGTATTGTAGTATCGTTTTCTCAACATATTTCACTATTATCTTGTCACTCTCAAGCTACAAGAAGGTAAAATGAAAAATTAAGTTATAATTTACTTTACTTTTAGCTCTTGTGTATGTTTAAAACTAGGGTTTTACTATATTAGGGTTAAAAAGTGCTTTTTATCCAAATTAACATAACGGGTGCTAGAGAGCTCCGTTCTTTATGCCATTTGTTGCATTGAAACCATAATTTCACTCCCGACATCTTCAATCATCTTTCATTATGTGGCATGGTACTTGGAAATTCCCTATGATATGATATGCCTTAATCGATGTGGCTAGATTGCTACCTTGATTCCACCTCCGTACAACAACTAGAATCGAGGGGGGAATACATCTACCCTCAAATTTGATTTCTAGAAGTTAGATAAGAGGAATTTTGGACAACTAATGAATTTGTGTTGTAGGATGTAGTTCCTAATGTTGTGGTTTTTTAGATAACTACATTGGGGGATTCATTCTCCCATCTTCTGAATGAGTATCCTTTTATGAAACAAAGTGTATTGTTTAGAGTCCTTTAGCTTGTATATGCATGTAGAGTCATATGGGCACTAAAGTGGGGGCTAAATTTAGCATAGAAAATTGTACACACTTGAAGAAAGAAGCAATTTCACACTTAATTTGGACCTATTTTGGCACCCTTGCATTAATTACTCTTTAAAATCACCATTTATAGGCCCCTAAGACCCATTATTTCGGACCTTGAGGCTTATTCCACTCAAAAATCATATAAATCCTAACAAATAACACTTAATTCATTTAAATCCTGAAAACCCACCTCAAAAACCTTAAGTGGGACCCATTCACCACCTTAAGGTGAATGAATCCCCTTTGGTGGGACCCATTCACCAAGGGTGGCGAATGAGTCCCTTTTGGGGTATTTTTAAAGTTTGAGCAGGAAATTCATTGAATTAATTCAAATTTCCAGTAGATGTTGGCCTTTGAGGTCTAAATAATGATTAATTGGGTGTTAATTCCTATAAATATAAGTTTTTAGGTCACTTTTCATCACATCTAGCAATTTTTAATAAACAAATTCAAGAGTCAAGTATTGAGAAGCTTTCACAAGAACATTCACAAGTCTATTTACAACAAATTTGAAGCTTTGGGTAGCATTCAACAATTTTTTTGTAGGTATTCAAGCTCACTTTTATTCTAGATCAAGCATTGTCAAGGGTTTATCATGGATGCCTATGGAGAATCATGAAGAATTCTAGGTTGGGGAGATGCAACTAGCCATCAAGCCAAGCCTAAGGACTTGTTTACTAAGTGATTCCATCCTCCATTATCTCTTTATCTTTAGCCTAAGGAAGGTTTGCATGCCATTAAGATTCCTGTAAGGTGATTTAGGTTCTCTTAGAGTGAGTCTTACATTATTCAAGTTTCATTCATGCATCTTGTTCTTACATATTAGAATAGGGTTACATCTTGCTTCATATTTCCTAGTCTTAGACACACTTAGGGCTAGGGTTTTTCTGCATATTTCATTATCTCTTTCAAGTTTTAAATACCAAAATAGGGGTTTGACTGAGGAAAACCCCCTGTTAGAAATCAAATTATATTCTATTTTGTAAGTGTTTTCGTAGAACCAAAACCAAGTTTCAATGTGGGAATAAAGTGCAGGTGTCAAAGTAAAGATTAGTGATTTTGATTTTCAAAAAAATGGAAGAGGACTGATTCGCCATTAGTGGCAAATGAGTCCCACTAGGGGTGTTCATTAGATTAGTTTGTAGATTCCAATACCCTTTTTTCTGAAACAACTTTCTGGGCAGAAAACCTGATCTGGGACTGATTAGCCCAGGTTGGTGAATGAGTCCTAGTTGGTCAAAAAGTCAACATTTCTAGATTTTCAAAGCTACTTTCAGTTATTTTGAGACTTCCAGGTGCCCATCATTTATTGTTACAATTTCTTATTCTGTTTTGATTGTATTTTCAAAGCATTTTATAGGTCATTTAGGTCTTTTTGCATATCACATTATGTTTTCAAACATCTTGCATTTTCTAAGTTTACATTTGGTAATTAATCTCTTTGATCAATTTTCAGCATTTAGGACAATCCCCTTTGATAGATTTCAATCTTCTTTGCATTGGAATCTCAAGGGCTTCTTCTTGAGTGAGCCATTAAAATTTTTGCACCTCTCTCCTTTTAGGTCTAAAACCCTAGAAGTGTAAGAGAGACCCCACACACAAAAATATTTGGTTCAGGTATATATGGCTCTTTTCTACCTTACAATACCTACATGTATATAAAATTCATTAAATTCTCTAGAGCAATATCACCCTCCATTATTTAACATTGATACTTTAATTTTTTGATCCATCTAATTTTTAACAAGAACTTTGAAATATTAAAACTTGCTATTTTTTATTTATTTATGCCTTAAAAAATAAACGCAAGTATAACATGAGTAGTCACCAAAAAAAGAAACATAATAGTTAGATTTTCCAATAAAAGCAACATCTACATGACCAAATACATCAATAAGAATTAATTCCATTTATCATTTTTCTCTAGTTATAATAAAATTAAACTTTACTTTGTTTACCAACCATATAGTTCTCACAAAAATAAAAATTCATAGAATAACTAACCAAACCATCCACCATAATTTTATCAAAAAGGGGTCTTAATCTCTTTTCACTAATGTCAATGAAAAAATGCACGAATATGAGTTTTCAATTATAAAGGCATAGTTGAAGTATGCATATGCATCAATTTTAAACAATGTCCCACATTAGGATCCTTTATCTATCATCATTTTTTTTCTTTCCAACCTACAACTATTCTTATTGATAGAATTAAAGTGTCATTTACCTTGTAATCTTATTTATTATTCATGTATCTCTAAATCCCTTGGAAATTTTCCTTGGATGCCTCAATTGGAAATAAAATTTATTTTATAATTCAAATTCTCTTAGAATCTTGATATTAGTTGTATGAATTTGTCATGCCCATAATTTTTCTAGAAAAATCCACCCATTTTTTTTGAATGGGATAGAGAATTATTCAAAGTTAATCTCGCACTTTACATTATCATTGTTTATTCAATTATGAATATTATACTTATAATTTTCCATATTATTCTTGGTT